>JAENRP010000124.1:0-109130 GCA_024741835.1 Diplocarpon mali | reverse complement strand
GGGCCAGCGATTCCCAATGCAATCATCCGGTTCGACGTCTCCAAGCCCCGGATCGTCAGGCCGCCCCCCTGGACCGTCGCGGTGCGGTACGGTACGGGACGGGACGGGATTGGCACGCTGGGTGAGGATTCCGGGAGCTGGGCTCCCTGGGTCTTCTGGGGGTTGGAGCTGCGCAGATCTTGATCCCGTCTGCAGGGGGAGGGCGAGGGGAGAGACGGCTGGGAAGTATAAAGACGATGTACGAGCGAGTCATGGCGCCGAGGGTGGGAGTCGTGAGGCGCGCTGCGACGACGCTTTCAGAGAATGAGCAGTGGTGGCCGGAGGGGGGATGGAGGAGGTTGGAGGAGATGGAGGAGATGGAGGAGATGGAAGGGGGATGGCGGGACGGCTACGGCTGGGGAGGCAGACTCGAGGGTTGGCGGGGACCCGGGCCGCCTGGCCTGGCTCGTCACCGCAGTATCAAACCTTCTTCTCTCTTCATCTGGCCGATCAATTCTTCCCCCTTCACCTGGCAGATCAATTCTCATCTCTTCATCTGGCAGATCAATATTCAAGGGCGAGAATCTTGGGAGCACAGCGCACACCCCGGAGCCCAGGCATCTTCACCCACGCTTCGGATCCTCTGCTCCCTCTGCTCCCCCTTCTCCCCCTGCTCCCCCTTCTCCCCCTTCTCCCCCGTCCCCCCCGTCTCCCCCACGCGGTCTGCCAGACCGCAAGAGTTGCCACGGCCTCGGAGCGCGGGTGGGGGTGCGCAGGACCCGCGGTCGATCGGCTGCACGACTCCTCTCTTTCTTCGCTCTCTTCTCTTCTGCTTCGAAGACCACATCCTCTGTCGTCGGCCACGCAAATACCACGCGCAGAGGCTCGTGTGGCGCTGCAACCCCACGGAAAATCTACCTCGGCGCGGGACGCGTGCGAACGGTGGTGTTCGTCTGGCCGGCGGCGAAGAAGGCAGAGACCCCCAGTATCTCTCACACCCCGTCTCCGGCCCAGGGAAACCGACTTCTCGGAACACAAACGGGGGCGTCGTCGTGGGCCGGACAAGCAGCTCGGGAAAGCATGCTCGAACCTTGCCGACCCATACGAACCAGCCCCCCCTGGGCAAGCGGTGCTGGCATGGTGTCTGTCTGGCCTGCGGCGGAGTCCTATTCAGATTCGAAGCCTGCCCAGCAAAAGCGTAATCTGCTTGATCGATTCCAGACTCGTGAGTAACGTCATGAGCAGGCTCAGGACCGAGAGGACGTTCACAACAGCCAAGCGAGTCAGGCGGCTTCCAGGGTTTCTAAGGCTTCAGGTAGATCCCTCCAAGCCCGAGACACGAGCCCATGCCCCGGGTGCTGTGCTATTGCCTCTGACAGTGGCGACTGGCAGGCTAGGTTTTGCGACCCCGGGTCGCCGCGACAGGAGAATGAGAAGGGGAAGAAGAAGAAAGAAAAAAAAACAAGAGGGTGCCGAGTCGCGCAACTCGGTCTTCCCGTCCTTTTCCTCCCCCCGAGGACGGTGGGGGCAGGACGCAAACCTACCTCCCGACTGGTACAGTGTATCCCTGTCCCGTGCGGAGGACAGAGGATTAGACTTTCTCCATCGTCGTCTTCCTCGTCTTTTCTCCCTGGTATCCGAAGTGCGGTAAAGAGTGCCCCGAGGCAGATGGCGAAGAAGCCAATCTGCCCCGTGTTCGAGAGAGAGAAAGGGAGGGGGGGGGGAGACAATCAGCACAACAGATGACTCCGGTGCGTGTACGAGGGAGCATCAACAGGCCCAGGTTCGAGGCACTTGGCCTTTCTCCGCCTGCTTCTCCAAGGACGACTACTCGTGGCGGCCTCTGCGAATCGCTACTCCACCACCCACGCTCTGCAGTACAATCCCGCCCGAGTTCCGTTACCCCGTGCCCGAGCCGCAGACGGGACTCCCGAGGCCTGCTGTCCCGTCTCCATGTAGTGATAGGCTCACTCTCCCCTCCTTCTTCTTCTTCATCTACTTCTTATTTTGGGTGGGATTGTTTACATGCCCTCTCAAGTTCACAAATCACAGCAGCAGTTCTGGGGAGAGAATCCCGCTTCCCACATCTCGCGCCGACACCGTGCCCGCTGCACGGGCCGGCATATGTTCGGTGGCTGCGATCTGGACCACCCACCCCGGCCAGCGAGGCCTGTGGGCCTCGCTCCGGCGCTGTGGATGGGCGTCGGCGCGGGGGGTGCTCGTTCGGGCTCGCTACGTGTTGTTTCTGTTGTTTTATCTTGGTTGTTGTGGTAGGGCTCGCCAGGCCGTGACGGAGACGGCGGGGGAGCAGAGACATCACGTATACAAGATGCTACGAGAGGGGAAAGTGCTCTTTCCAAGCCGTCCGTTCTTGAGTACGGTTCGTCGCCCGAGGTCTATCGTGATCGCCGCCGCCGCCACCGCCGCCGCAGCGTTACCAAGCGCCCTCTGTTCTATCCCGCCACAACTCACCCCTGCACGGCAGCACGACCAAGCGCCGCGCCGACATCCCGAGGGAGGATTCTTCCCAAACCTCTCTCTTGGCGTCGAGGGAGGCGCCGCCAGTTGCTGGCGGCCACCAGACGGGGGGTATACTGACTTCTCAGTGTGATGATCTCGGCGGCGCAGCCATCCACGATCACCGTACGTCCAGGGTAAGGGTATAGCGGTGCCTGCTTGGAAAGAAGCAGAGTGGTGTTGTCAAGGCCTAGCCTGAAGCAAGCGGTTTGTGTAGAAGGGACGAACCGGGTAGAGGAATTGTGGCGCTTGGTAAATCCCCGCCCCGCACGGGCTGCATAAACAATAAGTAAACAACAGATCTTGTCTTGGAGGCTTGCTCTCTGCTTGAGCGCCGACAGACAGGATCGCATGCGCCGTAGGCCGCAGGGATGCAAGTACAGAAGGATCAGCCCAGATGGCAACACAGCCTGCCAGCTTCCGGTCGCAACGTCTCCAAACGCGGACTCTCCTCCGCCCATGACAACGTCCGCGAGCTAAGCGAGCCCCCTATCTTCCCTCTCGCTCGCGGTGTTCGGCAGCATTGACATCCGCCATCTACCGCTCAGCCAGTCCGCCACGCGCGGTATGGCGCCAATCGGTCGCGCCGACGGCGAGGGAAACGCGCCAGCTCAGCAGCCGCGTAGACAGCGGTTTGATCATGCGCCCCGATCGCAAACGGAGACACACTGGCGTCCACCACCCGCGGCCTCTCGACCCCCACGACCCGACACTCGCTGTCTAGCACCTGGCCCATCGCACACGTCCCGCTGCCGTGGACGCCCGATGCCACTCGAGGAAGTCAATAGATTGGGCTTGGAGGTAAGGAGAAGAGGGGGGTACCCGAGGAGAAGCAACCTGGCCGAGTTCTGAGCACCACAGCAGACAATGACTTCCCTGCGAGCCATGGCCTTTACAACCCCAGAGCCATCTCGGAGGGTCTCAACCCCCACAGCCCGCTCTCCCACAACGAGCACTTTCGAGGCTTGGAAAGAGGACCACAGTGTGACCTTTGACCCGTGCGGATACGAAGCTGCCCACTGCCGTTTCCCTTGATACGTCGCACAAGCAGACTCGCCGCATCCGAGCGGGTCTCCCGAGTTGATGTCGGAGTTGCGTCTCAGGCCCGCGGAGCCGAATACATCGGCGACCATGGCCTTTAAGGGGTAGTTGCAGCTGCTGCCTGACGAAGACGTGTGAGATACCTGGACGATATTAGCAACTGTTGGGCATGTGAGATTGTAGGAGGGGAGAATGCACTCGGATGGGGCTGGAACATCCGTGGGCATCAGGTCTCGTCTGCGGTGCATCCCACGCTGGAAAATAGGTCTCTGATCGCTCGAAGTAAGGCAACATGCCACTCCAAGACCACCGCTCGTTGCCCACCTCCAACGCCCATCTATCACTGCTCGCCCTCAGAGAGTTTCGGATCTCGAGGTTGTGCCGTGACTTACAAATCCGCAGCAGATCCGCGTGTCCAGGCCTGGAAGTTGACTGCCGAGGAGCCTCCCAGGACCTTGCCTTGACTTTGCTTGATCTGTTCTCGATCAGCATCGTCCTCATACGGTGGACGTAGTCACGTCAGCCCGGCAACATCCCCACCCTCCCTCTCGGTGTTCCCATCAAAACAATATGGATAATCAAGACCATCTCACGATCTTTTCTTCCAGCGCACCCTGCGGGACGGACAAATAGTTCCACTGGATATCACTCGGATCCGAAAACGCAACGCCCATGCTCGGCGCAACCCGATCGTCCTGCTCTGGCCCAGCTTCGAGCAGTAGAATTGGATGCTCTGGTAGCGAGGAGCATAGTCGACTGGCGAGAATGCAGCCTGCGACTCCCCCGCCCACAATCATTGCATGTCCGATGTGGTTGGCCTCATTGAGTAGTTCTACCGCCATTTGTAATNCCCCCCTCCCCCGCTAAACCCCGTCGCAAACTCGTTCGGATAATTGTTCTGCTCTCCAGTCTGACCCCACGCGTCGGACAAATTCCGAAGACAGCAGACGGCTTCCCAGTCGTGATCCTATTTCAGTGCTAACCGGCAAAAACCAGCCGTCCCCCTGTGAGGCTGTTACTACTCAAGAAACCCATAGTGAATGTAGCTTATTTTCGCACCGGCGGTGGAGGCACACCTCGACGGCTGAAGAAACGATGTGCTATGATGTAGGCGTCGGATTTCTCATAGCGACTACTCATCCATAGATTCATTTTATCCACATCTGCTTGCTCACCCGATGGTACCTTTATTCGAAGCCTCGCACGCGCGAGGATTTCATGTTGGAAGAACACTCTCCACGCTATCGTGGCGTGGTTATTTTCAGCTCTGTTATCAAGCAAGCATGTGGCGTCTGTAAGCCAGACTCCACGTGCGATTTGATTTTTGCGGCCTTAGCCATATCAACCCAGGACTGGGATTGCTTAAGCATTCAGACTTAGGTTGCGTTGGGCAGAACGCGGTACCGAGATATAGCCAAGACACAAGTATTCTTGGAGCGATGCTGGTGAACTGCCAGAGACTCGTGATGGGCATGTTTGGCATCGCTGCCGCTGCGGCATTCCATGTGTCGTCCGGACTGCTACACGCCCTGTTCGAGCCATCTTGCAATGCAGCATAACCCGTCAAGGACTATCGCCAGCTCCCACCATTCAATCCGAGTTTCCAAGCAAAACCTGCGGACTCACAACAGTCCCCAGTACCGGGTTTGCGAACACTCCGCAGACCCGGATAAGGCCCAGGACTGGTTTCAAACAAGCGCCCAGATACCAGTCACTCGATTCTCAACTGCCCATCCGTACTGGATCTCGAACGTGGTCCATCATAGACCAGATCCGATCTCTTTGAGGCAGGTTCGGATTGTTGTGCATCTCCATGGGCAGAGTTGTCGCGCTGTGGTATTGTTGGCAGGTTTCAGCGTAACACGATCGCTTCAAAAGACTAGCTGATGTCGTTGCGCCGAAACCGCCAAAATCGAGGCACACATTGATTAACCTATTGTCAAATTAGTAGAATACTACAACTTACACTATATATTTCCATGAGCCTCTTCTTCATCTGCAGTGGAAGATTAGGATACTCAAACTTGTGCAAATTGCCTGTCAACATTAGCCAATCTCACCTGGCCAGTAAAAGCTTCACAGGCATTCTGGTGTGTCGTGGGAGAGGGGAAAAGTCATCCGAAAGACTCTCTTCATTGTTAGCAAGCTGATAACTCCTCGCATCGATCTTCTCCGGTAGTTCGCAAACAGTGATCTCGTCTGGACTCAGCGCAAGTCGTCCACTGGAGATAGCACGGGGGATATCGGAACACGCGTATCGGATCAATGAGGAGCTGCTATCGGCCCAAGTTATCTCCGAATAGATAACATGCAAAGACCTAATGTCGTGGATGTTCGATGGTGATACTCTCCATCAACCAGGAACCTCTTTTCTCTAGATCGGGTAGCGTGTGCCTTGCTTTGAGAACCAGAGCCAGAGCTCGGCAGGGAGGTGTAGCGCGCGCCTACCCCTCTTCTGGGCGACCTTTTCCTGATCCCGATTACTTTCACCGTATGTGGATAGCATCTTTCGATTGCTATATATTCCAAGGCTTGGTGGAAGCTTCCTGGTTGCGATCGATGCTGTGTCAGCAGAATGCCCGGTCTGGCACTCGACAGGTCAGTTATAGCTTGCTGCGGATATGTCTGCAAGCTTCTCCTCTCGGCGGCCGCGACGTCAAAGCATGAGATAAGCAGGGGCGCTGGGTTGAAGCTTGAAGTCATGGGGGCGTAGAGGAAGGTCTGATGCCAATGATGTTGGAATATAGATGGCCACGTGATATCGAAAAAGGGGTTCGCCAACCACACCTAGCTGGACTGTTCGCTTAACCTGTTTATCCATTGACCGCACCTCTCTATTTCATTCTTTCCTCGACAGCTACACTTGACTGAGAAAACCATGCTCGCAGGATCGCCTGCTTTCGACGTCTGCATACCTTCTACATCGTAATTTGCCAGCATGCACAGGATCGATGCCGTCTGCACCCCGCAGCTAGCCTCCAGCTGGCTCGGAAATTCTCCAGGTACACGGGCTTTCTCACACCGCGGAAAGGACGGTACCAGATGCCAAGCGGGGGACGAGCTGATCCGAGAGAAGAGCAAACGCGGAGCCCTCATCGGATCCGTCCGCCACGCCCATCAGAAAAGAGCTCCTGCCAGGGAGGCATACCCCAGAGCCACGTCCCCACACGCCGGCCCTGTCGGCGCATGGATTCCGGCACTGCAGAAACGCCGGAGACGCGAGTTCGCCTCTGCCTGGGGAGATTCCCGAAGCCACGCTGTCGTTGCGCGGCGTGCCGGTCGCAGAGACCTGGTCGACGCCCTCGCGTAAAGCTGTAGGAGATCTGACCTCGACCTCGCTTACGTGGTGGTTGGAGAGAGAGGGATGCTGGATGGGGATGCGTCGCCCTTGCTGCGATTTATCCGGTGTTGGGATGGAAGAGAGCGGGAGAAATGGGCTTGAGATGGTATGGTACACGTCTCGTCCTATCAGCGATATCTGGAGATAGGCCACTCAGTAGCTATAGAAACTCAGAGGGGGTTGAACAAGAGCTCCCCCCTCTATCTTCACCCGATACAAGGATTCTTGTTAGTAATACGTGTATTATCTCAAAGCCTGCGACTCGACATGTTACGAAGGTCTCGAGGCTTTCCTGGGGTTGAAGGTTACATCACCCCACGATCTATCGGTTACAGTGGGAGGATTACAATTAGTACAGAGCCGCATAACTTCCAAACCTGAAGATCGCAGAGAGATGAAGGAGGTGGCCATTTTCAGAGAGACCCAGCTCATTGACTGTACTGTACGCAGTCGAAGGCAGACACTGATCTAAGACCCGCCGCATGCCACGAAAGCAGTTCGATGCGCGTCTCTGACTAGCAGATAGCCACCCCAGTTCATTCCGAGACTGCAATACAAAGCCGATGAAAGCACCAGAAGTAAGGATTTTCTCCTCATACCCAGTATTATCCATCACCTGCATCTTGGGATTGTCTGAAAGCAACCGATTCGAGTAGGCCAAGGCAAGAGAGCGTCAGGCGCATGCTCAAAAGCCAGCACACCACTTATCTTGGTACTGAACGACGACGTTCCAAGAGTCTGTGTCGAACTCTTGACCGCACGTCTTCTTGCCAGCGTAGTTGCAAGAGATATCTCTGGTGATGTCTCTGTGATGGGTTACCGAATAATCACACCGGACGTAGAGGGCATCGGATCGGTCGCTACAGAGCTGGAAGCCGTGTCCCTGGTCACAGTCTAGAGGAAGTTGGAACATGGACGGACTCTTGGATTGTTGCTGTTGAGACTTACAGGCGTCGACGCAAGTGCGGGGGAGGAGCCTTGCAGTCGCCCTTGAACACGGAGCTGACCCAATCGATACCGAAGGCTGTCATTTGACGGTTGGCATAAGCGAAGCTCTGGCCGGCAACGGGGCAGCAGAGACGCTTAGGCGGAGTCTCCGAGAATCATACATCAGAAGACGAAGCAGGAGCCTGTCGAGTGTGAGAGCAGCTCGCCTTGACACGCTTATCCAAAGCGGGCTCCAACTCAGTAAACGACTTGCCAGTGGACACGCCGTTGAAGCCCATCGCACCCTGCTCGTAGCCAGCTGGAGGTCAAAGAGGAGCCTTGGCTGGAGTTGACGCAGGAGAAGCACCAACGAAAGCCTGACGTGCGTTAGTTGAGACTCGATTCAAGATCTGCAAGGCCAAATAGGAGAGCGAAGATGTACCCAAGGCGAGAGAACCATGAGCGCGAAGCTCGGAGCAGCAGAGAAGTATTGCATGATTGTGGTACTGGATAGCGCAGGCTCTTGATTGTGTGAGAGTGATGTAGAGTTGCAAGAAACCACAACAGTTTCGAAAATCAAACGGAATTCGGGTTGTGAGGGATGGAGAAATAAGAAGGCAAGAGGAGAGAGGTCGGCAAGTAGGACAGAAAAGATGCTAAGTCGAGTGGCAGCTCTCACACCCACCCAAATAGACAATTGAGAGCTCTCCAATCGGCAGTATATCTAAATCTGATGATTTCAAGTCTACCCACCTTCAGAAAGGACGTGGAAGTGTTGGGGCTGATTGAAATTCCCACTCAGGATTTTGTTCTAAAGTGTGCCAGGCCTTCTTTAAGAGCACCATCTCCCTTCTTTGCTCTTGTTTGCTTTTATTCTGCCTGAAATATCTTGTCCAGCTTCAAGTAGCCACTACACTAGCCGAACAGGCGTTGATTTACGTGGTGCCTCTCCAGCTTCACTTTCACCTTTCGCTCTTGAAAAAAGACACAGAACAGGACTTTCAGCAAGTTATTCTAGCGCAGGTATTAAGCTTCAAACAGCCCACGAGAATATCCCGTCACCCACTCTGTGAAATGTAAAACCTCTCTTCTTGATGCTCTCATATTGGTTACGCTTACGTTCAAGTCGTGCTATTGGTCGATCTTTTGCTATCCTGGGTTATAACAAACTTCTCAATTCAATTTTGTCAAATTTTATTGGCTATTTCAATCGAGCAGAAGTTTTCGGTTTCTCACACCAGGGCACAGAGACCAAGCTCAAACAAAAAGATTGAGTAATTGAGGTTCCTACTGATCCAAGATATTTCATGCGAACACGTGGAGGGGATATGATACGCAATAATTTTGATGCTCATGATCAACTTAAGGCTCTTATGATGGAGGGGCTTATAGCAAGTGAATCCAATTCTCGATTGTGTAAAAAGTCTACGTCAGAGAAGCGAACGTAAACAAACCGAATCACAAGCAACAATGCCGATTGAATTATTGCCTCCGGCTTTTAGATTGGTTGAAATGCAACCAAACCATACCTCTATACCCTGAGAATGAATAGAATCCCGTAACAGGCTGCCAAGAATTTTCGTCAAAACTGTGCGCGGTAGCAAAGGGAGTCTTTGGCCGGTTTTGCGATGTAGCTATGGAATGGAGACGTAGGAACGTCGTCAGTTTCTGGCTGTTAGAAGAAGTCTAGAGTTTCGAACGCAGAACAGAGCGAGTTTCTCGCATTCCACTTGATTCAGTCAATGCGTCGTCTCATCTACCATTCATCTCCCTCCAGCATAATGTAATTCTGAATTACATGGAGACCAGCGACGACTTGGCACACAGGCAGCACCGCTTCAGAACCCGGCACCCTCTTGCTTGCGGGCCGTAGAATCGATCAACGGCACCCTCGAAAACTTAAGTAGGAGTGCTGGTCGAAGAGGTTCTTCTTCGCTGCTGATTACATTACCTCTCTTCAATTCCCGTCACCCTCTTTCATTCCCTTGCGCTATTCCAGTCGAGATACTGTCCGAAAAGCGGCTCTTAGAACTCTACCAAGTTGCCACATCCCTCTCTTACCAACGCCGCGTTATCGTGGTAGGATTAATCGAGTACGACCAGAAGAAGGCGGGAAGAGATAGGATGTATGCGAGGTATGTCTGCCTATGTCCCTGCCCTCTCGTGTTTCCCACTACAGTTCGAATCACCATTGGTGTTCTCTGAGCTTGGCTGAGGTAAAATTGAAGACCTAAGGGAGCGATAGTGTTCAGTTTCAGAGACTTAGAATGAACTTCGATGAGGTTTCGAGGATAGAGAATTCTTTGGTGGATTGGCGTGCGAAGGGGTTTTACATGGACATGCGTGGTGAGACGGGAGTTTTACTCCGGGAATGAATGATTCGCGATATTTGGGACATCCGCTGACTGTTCGATGTACTTGCTATGATCAGAAAGCGAAAGAGTGCTATTTCGGAAGTTTGTCAAGTCTGAGTAGATGACTGACTGACTGAAGACGCTTGAGCTCGGCAGAAGCCCAGGCTGTAAATGTGACATGGACCGATATGATATTTACTTTAATCTAAACGATATACAAGATTACCTATCCTGCTCCCGGGTATAAATCTCGCAAACCAATCCTTCCACTCGAAATCCCCGATGATGGATTATAACGCCTTGTCCCCCTCGGAAATTGACCCCTTCGGACTCTCCTGCCGCGAATGATCCTGCACACTCTGCCTCCTCACAAACGGCGGCATCGACACGCCCGTTAGGCTACTCAGACGCATGGGACTCGGGCTCGAATCCCTCGCCAACAAACCTGGCGGCAGTCCTAACGTCGGGATACTCGACTCAAGCACGCTATCCACATACGGACTCCTCATATTCGGGGGCGTGGCACTCGGCGGCGTGACCCTCTCGAGTACCTCTTTATAGAACGCCTCTAACGCCACAGCATTACGGCAGAGAGCCTCAAGCTCATTCTTGACTGATTCAGGTGTGACGGCATGAGTGAAGCTGTTCCTGAGGGAAGACGGCAGGCTGGGTCCCAGCACGTCGGAAGAAGCTCGCAAGATGGGGGAGCCCGTGTTGGTATTAGTGAAGGGACGGAGCATAGGAGAGTTGATGGGGGTGGTCTTATCGGAGAGCCCGTAGAGAGAAGAGGCGATGCGGGTGGTGGGTTCCGCGTTTCCAGTTCTGACATGCCTGTCCGACTCCCGCGAGGCCGTGGTTCGGTTGTTGTAGAGGCGATTGGCGAGGAGGAGGAAATTGCCTTCGTCGGTGATTTGGGCGAGCACGACTCCGGACCGGTGTATGTACTGCGTGTATTTGAAGTCGGGTTTTCCCCAGGAGTAGGTTACTTCGACATTGCTGGGGAAGTTCCGTGCGGCTTCGATGTCCAGTACGAAATTGAATTTCTTCATAATGGCTTTCTGGTAATAATGCCGACTGGCTGCAGTGGTTTGAGCTTGCGGCGCGAAAGAATTGACGTCAAAATATGTCCTGGGTTGCTGGTCCGGAGGTTGAAGGGCAAGATCAATAATGTAGGGGCTTCGGAATGGATGCATCGCAGTTACAGAACATGCTTCTCCAATCGGTGCCTCAACAAGTCTGAGGCCATATCGTTCGGCGGTCGAAGCCCATGAACCTATAGCATCGTCGATTAGTTTGGCGGTGACTCCCATCCAGTCAATCCGAATATGGTAACAATTATCAGGGTTATGGAGCCGGTCGTAATGCAGATGTATCCTTTCTGGTCGATATGAACGCTTGCGGTGGTCGACATCATACTTCATGACCTTGCTTAGAGCAACCCTGGGCCTCTTTCCCACAGCACCCGCTGTTGTAGGAGTCGATGTTTCCGAGTCTATTGACCTGTCATCCTGATTTGAGCTCGATCCAGATCGCTCTGGTCTGGGATAGTCTTTCATCATGCTCTCTGACATGGGCGTAGATGGCACCGACTGGTCTCGTCTCTTCGTGGCAAACCATCCACTGCGACTCTCAGGACGTTGCTTTGCAAACTCCCCAGTAACCTGATAGAAGTATTGTCCGTCTCTGAAAGGATGACGTTTCTCCACATGAACAAAGATCCCCATATCCTTGTCCTTGTCCTTCCCATTTTCTTTTCCTATATCTTTCTCTCTCAGCTTCTGCAATTCGTCCTTCGCCATCAGTAGATTCCCCAGTCCTTCGGCCTCCTCTCTCGTCTCTATATCCTCGAAATTTTCAATTAGCCAGGTCGTCATATCAGACCCGATAAAGCAGTTGTAATGGAGACGGAAATGCCATCTCCGGTTCTGCATGCGAACCCCTCCTCGCTCAACAGGGAGTTGAATAGCCTCTGCTAGCTCTGCCATATCGAGATTTGATTTCCGGAAGCGCTCGGTCTCTAGCAGCTGGCCTCGTCGTATACTCGGATCGCCAGTCTCCACCAGGGGCAAAGTTTCAAGCTCCGCGCTGACGACAACCGACGGATCTTCTGTCTTGTACACAATGTCAAGTGGATTCGGATCTTTCAGTTTGCGAGACCCGACACTTTGGAATCGTCGTTCTGTTGCTGTCAAGACCCGATGACGCTGCCACATTTGAGTAATCTTTTTGATCCCCTCGAGCCGAATCTCTTCTTCGTTATCTTCTCCTGTACGCCTCTGAGACTGCGTAGGACGCTGCACTGGGATCAACACGAACCGAGCGCGCCAGAATCGCAGATTCTCGGACATTTCGTCCGCGACGCCAGCGATGAAAGCATCCACATAATTCCAGTTATACTCATCTTTGGGCTTACTAAGAAATAAAAGCCTGGAGTCGTAGTTATGAGCCAGGGTCGTGCGGATGGCAGGTTTGTAAGAGGTGGGCATGACCGCGCCTGCAATACTAGGCGTCGCTGTAGGCTTCCGAATGAACATATTGATCTCAACTCCAGTTTCATTGACACAAGACAATTGATGAATGATGTTTCCCATTGACATGAAAACGCTAGCACCATCTTCTGCAATACTCCCAGGCTCAAAGACATTGGCAATTCTCATAGATTTTTGCCCGAATGCTTGAGCAACTCCCGGTCCGACGACGATCTGAAAGCCATGGGACAAACGTAAACCAACGAGCTCCCGAAGAAGCTCGTGTCTATCTTTGGGGACTTCATTGAGCCCTTCTTCGGGATTTTGAGAGATATTGTATGGCTTTTGCTGATATTCCGTGTCCAATTGATGCTTGGTTGGAAAGTATTCAGTTGTCAGTGGTACAGATGCCGGAGAGCAAAGAGACTTCCACTTCATCGTCTTTGTGAGAACTGGCCTAGGAAAAACATGCTGCCATCGTCTGTCAGAACTTGGTCCAAGAGCATTATTTGCCGACGGGTTCGAAGGGTTCAAGACGGTCAACCAAGGCGACAGAGCAGTTGTTGGCGAGAGTGTGGCGGGAAGTTCTGGAACCGATCCAGCTAGTAGCTTTGAGTTAAATAATTTCTGATGATCATCAATTCTGGCAGGCAGCAGCAGTCGATCATTATCACGTCGACTATCCATATCAAACAGAGAGCCTAGTACTGAACGAGACTTGAATTGGTTAGTCTGATCAAGGGACTGTAAGGCACTCTTGATAGTCATCGGGCGAGCGGACTGGCTCTTGTCTGTATCACCACCATCGGTAATCACTTTCTTCTCTTTGATTGTTGTCTCTGAGCTCCCTTTCGACCTATCACTCTGGGAAGACGGCGGCCTCATGAGTTCTTGAGGGGTTGCAGAGGCAAGCAAGTGATTGGCAATTTCAGAACCCCCCTTCGCTTTGGACTGAGTCTTTGATGTTCTAGTCACTGGCTTTGCTGCACTTGCATGCTCTGTCTGTATCTCAGCAGTAGCAGCTTTAGGGGCGGCAATACCAAATCCGTACTTGCCGAGACTGATCTGGCGTCCAAACTTCACCGGCCTAGCAGGAGATGGGCGCGTACCGCTGCTTATGGTGCTATCCTTGCGAGGCCTCGTTACTTCATCCGTTGGCTTGCTTTCTTGACTAGTCTTGCCGGAAATTGGTCCAGGTGAGAGGCTTGTTCCCTTGAAAGTTCCATGGTCATCGCTAAACGATGTTCCAAAAACTTTGGTGTCATCTGCCTGAAGCTTCCTTGCTGCCTCATCACTACCCGTGTTGGATTGTTTTTTCCCTTCGCTATTTTTTCGAGTTCCAAGAAAGTCGCCAGAGATTTCCGACCTCTTGATGTCAAAATTCTCCAAAGCCAAGTAGAATTTCTCGAGTTCCATAGTCGAGTACTTGTCGATCAGCGGTTTCAACGATCCACTCACAGTTTCAGAGAGACTTCCATATATCTTATCTCGCCTGATGATCTCTGAATGCTCGTTTCTACCCGAATCCTTTCCAGGAGACTCTCGTGGCCCTAGAATCATTTGCGGAAAGAGAGAATCACTCAGCAGGGGTGTAACTGCGATTTCTGTCATGGCATTCTCTATGACGCTTGCCATCTCCATCTCATACATTTTGCATCGAACCTCAAAATCGGAAGCCCGTTGAACAGGTGAGGTTTTGAAGAATTTCTTGTATGCCTTGGCTGTTGGATGCGTAACATGGATGTCTTGTGAAGCGCCGGTCCAGAACGAAACATCAAGCCAGTGGGGTATAGCAAAAGACCATTCGCTAGGAGGCTGAGTCGCAGCAAATGACCCGACACGGGCTGTGCGCTCAGGTTGAACTGACTTCGTTGGCGACAAGGAATCGTTCATAGATGAAAAACTGCCTCCAAACATCGCTGCGTTTTGGCGCGGGGTGCTCTCTTCGCTGCGAAGCGACTTAAGGTGTTGAGCCTCCTGAAACTCTGCATAGAGAGGGTTGCGATATCTGAAGAGGGGCACAGAATGGAGAGGCATCTTCGGTAGGCATACGAGGTCGATGCCGATCCCATTTCCAATGAGGTTTTCAGTTGTCATCCTCAGGGTTTCGTAATCGACTTCGAATAGACCAGGGCAAGGAGTTATTACAACAATCGAGATGCCTGTTCTCATAAGATCACGGTCAATGTAGTCGTGAGAGAATTGCTGCGATGCAAGATTGATGGCTTCAAGGACATTTCCGTGCATGGCCAAAGAAGGCTCTGCTTCGATACGAGTGCCAAGTACGCCTCTCAGCTGGCCATTTGAGCTTGCTTCAAGGGCATTGACAGTATTAATTCTGTGCATGGAAATATCCTTTCGGAAGAACTTGAATTCTCGCTTCAATTGATATAGGATAGTAGTCCACGACCCGCTTGCCATTTCACTAACAACGACTCTGTAGAAGTCCTTGTAAGGCTTCTTGTTGGCATCTGATTGAACGCCTGTATGGTAGAAGCTGTCATGGGCACTTGTAGCTAATTCAGAGGCGATCCCAGTATCGTATTCCATTCTTGTGAAAAGTACAATGGTGACAAGGTGCTTCGCCTTAAGCGAAGCCCATTTCTTGAAAAGAGCGGGAAGGAAGCCATTTACGACTTTGTTGAACATTATCTCGCCCGAGCCCTCCGAATCGAAATCCCACATTTCCTTGGACATTTGAATGAACAAGACGTAGCGAGCGGACTCGCTTCGAAATATGGGTTTGGAGTTGGTACTAAAGAAGGCAGATTGTACTTTTCGTCCGTCGACGTAAACAGCTGTCACTTGAGCTTTTATGGAACCCATGAAAATAATCTTTTGTCCTTTGAATACAGTTTTGTTGCTAAGTTCGGCAACAGTCAGCCTCCACATGTCAGACCGAGCTAGGTACTCGTCCTTGAAAGACATTTCGACATGAGAAGCAGAATTCTGGGCTGCGACAGCCTAGAATCTGTTAGCAAGGCTATACGTAATATGATGATTCCAAAATACCGTGGTAAGTAAAACATAGGACCGGTGTTTCAAACCAAAAGCATCCGCGATATGTTTAGCTACAGAGACCTCGAGCCCTTGATGTTTGGCTTTCATATCTTTAGGCATGTCTTTGACAATGAATAGATATCTATTCCACGTATCGATTTCGTACTTTGCATCACTAGTGTTACCAAGGTCTGCGCCGGGGCTCCCTGGATTAGAAGAGCTGCGCTGTCTTTCCATGGTCGTTCCCAGATTATCTGATCCTTTCGATGTCTGAATCTTCTCCTTGAACTCCCGAACTCCCGAGTCCGTCTTCAATGCGGTCAGCGCCATGAGACTTCCAACTTTGACTTCGGGGCGGACTAGGTCTAGATTGAGCACAATCTCCTCCTTCGAGAACCCTTCATCGTGAACCCAGAGGACGCTCCTCTTCTCGTTCGCCGTTTTGAGAGGGAGATCTTCGCGCTGAACAGTGCCAGTATCGGAGCCAGCAATCATTGGGTGACTCGCGGCCGTTTCTTCTGAGCTGCCATTGCTCACTTGTCGCAAGTGCGATGCCCGCTGCGTGCCTCGCCTTGCAGTCAATGGAGGGGCCGCTGATGACATTGTATTCGAGTGCCTCGCGGCCGAGAGACTATATTTGTGTCATTGCCGAGCAGTCGAGGGCAACGACGACAAGAGAGGCACGATTGACGTGAAAAGTCGGGACCTTGCTTTGAGTGGAAAGTGAGGTGCAGTATCGTCCTCCCGCTGCTTTGGTAGCTCACCGCCCTGGGCCTTATCACCGAGCCATTTCCAGAGCCGTGACTTTTTTTCTATTCCTTATACTTACTCATCGTGTGGGGAATGTCTCCCACCGAACGAAATAACAACTAGCCGAAACTTCAGTATACAGAAATGGCCAAAAGACCCGCCGAAGAGAATGTTGACGGTAAAGAGGCCTACCTTAAGCGCCAGAAGATCACCACTTCAGTCCGGTCCAGTCCTCCAGCTGGGCCTCCAATAGCTATTAGGTCAGGCAAGCAGCTGCGACAAGTTCTTGCATTCGACCAAAATGCGGCGCGCTCTAAGCAAGGTATCTCCATTGTGTTTTGATGGTTGCAAGTATGTAAGCTAACATTACCACAGCAATCCAATCTTTCAAGCTTTTTCTAGATGGGTTTGCACCAGCAGATGGTGAAAATGGAAGAATTGCCATTCTCAGGGACTATCTCGAGACGGAAAGCCCTTCAAACGAAAGCGAAAAAGATGACGTATTCCTGGGGGACCTCATGCAAGCATGGAGCTTTGCTTGCCAGTCGAACGACGAGAACCTCCAGTCCGCTGTTCCAGCAGTCTTAGCATTACTGATGAAGACTATATCGAACACCCTTGAACTGTCAGAGTATGGGTTGAGACTCGGGAGAGCAGTGCTGCGCCAGAGGGATTCAATAGCAAGAGGACTCGAGGCGAGGAAAGGGAAAGACTTTCTGATATCTCCGGTATTGAGGTTGCTAAGGGAAATTACTATCTTCGATGGCGGGGTTCTTGCAAAATCGGTCTGGATTGCGAAAGATCATACTCTCAAAAACTTTGCCCGCAATATCTCGGCGAGATATCTTGGTAACGGTGTTGAAGACCCGAGAAAGCCCTCCGTGAGAACAAACTCTCTTCGATACTTATTGTCGTTGATCAGATTCATTCCGCTAGACATGAAGCAGCAGCTGCTTAGCCAACGAGATATCATCTCGGCACTTACGAGGGATATCATCGAGGATCCTGCGTTTTTGGTTCGAGATATTCTGGAAACGCTAAAAACGTCTGTACTATTGGACGAAAGACTACCGCGGGATGCGAAGACGAAGATTCTGAATGCGACCACATTAGGTCGAATCACGGCACTATATCGATACGATCGGAATGAGGAAGGGTTGACGCCACCGAAAAAATCGGTGGATCAAGTCGCGCATGACTTTCTAGTACTCGCTTGCACATCTCCTGCTCAAGGGGTTCTGATATCCCCCTCGAGCCTCTATCCTCGAGGGATTGAGCCAGATGATGTTCTTGGGTTCGACCTCGAAGAGTCATTTATTGACCTAGGGCTCGACAGCTTCGAATGGATGGACAAGTATACTGACAAGGTCCCCGTTCGGAACACCATCCTGTCAGAATTTATTCAATCCCTACGGCCGTGGTCCAATATCAAGCATAGCGAGCTTCTGACATGCATACTAAAATCTGCTCCTGAGCTGATTGCAGATTACTACTTTGGAAAGAAAGATTTCTCATTCGATCCCAAACTTACAGCCACATGGATAGGCTATGCTGCTTTCATATTTACCACCCTGCAGCTTCCACTACCCAAATACTTCGGCCGTCAAGAGCGATACGCCAGACTACCACCGCCACATTCTATTGTCCTTGAAAGCATTCTTCCCCAGCCTCTTAGCCAGAAAAACTTGACTAGATGTCTCAACTTGCCAAACAACCGTCTAATCACATTCTTTGCCGTCAGGATTCTCTGTGTTGCGTTTGGCAAGTTGCAGGGTGCCTTAAGGATGTATCGCGAAGCGGCGAACGGCTCACCTGCGTCCTTGTGGGCTCAAGCAGCGGATACGCTGACGAATGAATTCTGTCAAAGATGTCCGTCGATAAAAGATGTGATTCTCGCTTTGCGGAGACTAAGAGACGAAGACTTGATACAGAAAGAGGCAACCACGAAATTGCTGGTTCTTTACTACGAAGTTGTCCCCCGTATTGCACTGGATGTCAAGTTTGGCGTGTCTGTAGCGCTTGCCGATAATCTGAAAGCAATGGAGAATGGGACATTAATTCCGGCAGACCGAGCATTACGAGCCATAGAACTGGAACATCTTTTTCAGTTTGCGAGCTTCTCGCCCGGAATGCGATGGTTTAACAAAGTAGATGGCCTTTCCGTCACTCCTTTCATGGCCATGCTGAGGCTCTCTGCTGAGGCTCCTAAGGATCTACCATTGCTAAAGCTCAGATCCGTACTAGCTTCGGTCGTTCAGGAACACCAGATTCTGCAGACCCAGACAGCTGTCTCGGCGCTAGACACATTGGTGCTAGGGCTGAGCACTCTTCACGAAAGCGACGCATCCTCTGCAGTGCACAATTTTCTAGATAATTGCATCTCACGCTGTGCTGGTAAGCCCATCAAGTACATATTTGCATTGGAGGAGCTATTTGCCGATTCAGACTATGAGCAATCTCCCGTTAGCCTGCTATCCTTGGCCATAGTTGAGCAATGGCCATTCCTTGTCAAGTCAGCAAGCGATACTGAGCTAGAAGAAGTGGCAGAATTTGTTGCAAGATATCTCGCAGCATCTATCAAGATTATGGAAGACAAGATCGGTGTCAAGTTACTGATCCAAAAACTTGCCCAAGAGTCACCCGAGAGATCAAGAGCACGAAAAACAATCGAATGGTCTAGTAAACTAGTTGACACTGTTGTCGTTGCAGAAGAGAAAGCCACACCTGTCGAGCACACGACTGACAGTGAGAGAAGCGCCCCTTCAGACTCTGAGAAATTGAGTATTCTAGCTAGAATGGATGAGGTATCCGAGAACCCAGCCGAGGACCACAAAGCCCTGACCAAATGGACGGCAAAGGAGGTGACCGAAGTAGTTGATGGCGGGCACGCTGCAGCCCTAGTCATGCTGCTCTCATCCGAATATCTAAGCGTGCGGAAGGAGGCAGTGACAAACATTTCCAAATGTTCTGCGAAATTAAGGGAGTCGTCCCTGGATGAGAAAACCCAGCTTTGGTTGCTGCTGAGTGAGGTTGTGGAGACGGCGAAGAAAATAATCGATCAGGAACCTTTGGCCACAGCAATATCGGCATTTGCGTCCCACTCAATAGCTGTTCTGAACGATCCGCTGCATATCCTGTATCCGAAGATCAACAAGTTCCTCTCACAGGGTCCTACTTGGGACTTAGACAAGTTACCACTTATGCACAAGATTCTCGATCAATCGCCCAGTCTTGATGACGCGCACTCTGGAGAAGTAGCCTGGCTATTGACTTACATGCTCGCTGGTCTTCGTACAATCGCAGACATGGGATTGTACCGGAAGCGACAGGTGTTTGAGAAACTATTGTCAGTGTACAACAGCTCTTATCTTGGCCCAGGTTTGCGTGACAAGATTCTCCGGATTTTCTTCAGGGCTACGAAAATTGAAGGAGGAAGCACCACGCTCGTGACCAGATTCAGTGCGATGACATGGCTGCAAGTGCAGATATCTTTGGGAGGGGGCATGTCATTGAAGGTGTTGATGGAGAAGATTTTGGAGACTTCCGATCAGAAGCGGGTTAAGAAATGGAGCAAAGGCGCAAGTAAGGGCAAGGACAAAACGAAAAAGTGGTAATTCCGATAGATACCCAGTTACGATTAGCAATCGCGCAATTTCAAAAATTTAAATATACAAGCATGGTAATCCAAGTCAAAATATCAAAACAATATTACACTTGGGGAGAACACTTGCATTGATGGCGACAGCGGCTATTTAGCCGCGAAAAGCAAGAGCTAGCTTGTTCTGCCCGGCAGTAATTTTGGTCAAAGCCATCTAGCCTCACTTCACGACGCCCTCGAATGACAACATCCCAAATTTACCGACTTTTCAAAATCCGCAGAGCTATTCCTCTTCTCAGTCCTGCCACAAACAGAGCTATCTCGACGCTGACCCCATTGACTCCAGACACGTCAACACGAATTCCCTACATTTCACATACAATCCAGTTTGCGCCTTGCGCTCAGCTTTTCCTGAAGACAAAGCTACGATACTACGATCTGTTACGAAGTTACTGCCAGCATCGCATCTAGCCTCGGGCTAATTCACCTTTGAAAGACTCCCTGACTTCAGTACCAGCTCCGTATCTCCACCTCCTGAGGAAGGCTTAGTCCACGAGATATCCCAAGCCAACAACAACCCATGAGACTGCAACACACCACGACAAAGACTAGCTGTCCAGAGCACTCACCATGGCGGTCAGATTCACGCTCGATGAGCTGAAGTTTCTTCGCGACTCGCCTCTGGTTACCAAGCCACCAGGCCTTCCGCCAACAGAGCAATGGATGGGGTATGCTACATACAGACGACGCGTTTTGTCTATTTCCTGCTGATACATTATAGTCCAGCCGCGGATGCTACTCGTAATTCGAACAAGTCAGCGAAGAGCAACGACTCTAGCCTTCTACTAGATCAGGCCAGACGACCTATTACAGAGCGGCACCTTTCTCGCACCTCTGCTAGTAAAAACTACATATCAATGTCGTTTACTGCACCTGGCTGATATTTTACAGATCCCGAAGATATTATTCTCGGTCCGCCCAGGACTAATTTCATGTCTGCAACCTCAATTCGAAATTCTACGAAAACTTCTGATTCTCCAGACCGTCCCACCCTGCGAGATAATGATTCCCGAGATAGATATAACTTCCGGAATAAGGATGGAGAGAGCGAACGCAATCGAGGGGACAGAGGAAACAGCCTATGGCCGAAACGCGCTGCTGAAGGCGACCAAGACAGTGATGGCTGGACCCCAGTCAAGCCGAGAAAAAGCTTTGGCACTGAAGGTGCAGAGAGATTCAACGGGCGCATGGGAGTGGACAGACATAGAGAGGAAAGGAGGCTCAAAGAGCGTGACGAGCGAGAGCTGAAGGACAAATCACGCGGATTCGACTCCTTTTCACGAGACAAGGATACCGAACACGATCAGGAGAGAGATAGCCGCAGAAACGGGAATGGTCGCGGACGAAATGAGCCGTCTTGGTTCAAGGACAGAGAGACTTCTGATGCGCCTCCTACACCGCGGGATCGCAATAGCAATGGGGATAAAATTGTTGATCGCAGCCGTGGCTGGAGAGAAAAGGAGCGCGATGAGAATAGAAGCGAGCGCCCCGAGATGAAAGAGAAAGCGGAGAGGGGAGACCGACGTTGGGCTCGGGAAGAGCGCCAGGAACGTGAGCCCGAGTGGATGGACGAGCCTGTTGAAGAGAAGGCCAAGACCAATCAGGTTAAGACGGCAGAGGATTTCCAGAAGTGGAAGGAACAGATGCAAGGAAAGGATAAGGTTGCTGGAATACCTGTGGAGGAATCCAAGCCGGAAGAGCCATCTTGCATTGGCCTGGAGAAGCAAAAGGTCGAAACCCCTCTGGAGATAAATAATGGACCCGACAAGTTCTTTGGCATGTGGACGGGTGGAAAGGAAGGTATGACTCCAGATGAGCCGAAAAAAGAAGGTATTCCCAAGTCCAAGACTACTGGAAAAGCATCTCGGTTCACTTCGTTCTTCACTCCTCATGAAGAACCTCAACGACGAGTGACGGAGCCTCCTCCACCTCCCGCGCCATCGTCAATGAAGGGTGGCTTTGGAGCGCTGTTTTTGGGTGGCGGACAGAGCACCCTCCAGGACAACAATGGCAGCCAATCTGCCGCAGCAGAGAGAGAGGCATTCCAGAACTTGCTTCAGAAGCTACAGCATCAAACCGTAAGCGGTCCTGGCTCCACTCCACCCATCGATATTTCGAGACAGGCCAAACCGCCTGCACAGGAGAAACAGCGAAGTAACCCGATCCCTACTACTGAACTGTATCAGCAGTATCGCAGTGAACGTCAGGAAGAAGCTCGTCCCAGTACACGCAATTCTCAGCAACCCATGCAACAAGAGATGATGAACCAACGTCAGATGACCGGAAGCCAGCCGGCAGTACGACCAGAACAAATGTTGCAAGATCTCGTCGGTCAGCGCCACAGTGCCATGAGTCAACCATCGAGACCAGATCTACCAGCATCTCGCAACTCAAACACGGACTTCCTTATGGGTCTTATGCAAAGCGCCAGAGCAGCACCTGACCCGCAAAGATCAGAGCAGATCCTGCTAAGAATGCCTCCCCGGACCGTGGATCGTCAGATTGCGCAACTCAACCTGGAACGAGAGCAAGAAATGCAACGCGAAGCCGCTCAGCGTGACCGAGCCTCTTCTCAGCGCCAAGCCCGACCACAACCACCTCCTGGCTTTATATCCTACGAGGAGGCAACCGCTTTCCAGCGAGGACCACCACAACATGAAAGACAAGTCAATAACCCACCGCAACCAACTCAGATTCTCCAGCGCCCACCACCACCACCAGGTCTTGATATGGGCTGGGAGCGTCAGCCACAACTTCCACCTCAACATCGCATCGCGCAAAACATCGCCCCTCCCCCAGGTCTCGCCAGCGGAGCTCCCAATCGCGGAATGCCCATGCCACAAGGCATTTACCCTCCAGGCTTCATGGGCGGCTTTCCCCCACCAGACGTCATGACGGGCACAGGTCCTCCTCGCAACATGCCGGTCGGTATGCAGCCGCCACCAGGCTTCTTCAACCCGCCGCCACCGGGCTTCATGCCACCCAATATGACCGGCTTCCAGGGCCCTGTGCCGGAGGGCTTGACTTTTGGCGCGCCATTTGACGCACGTGGACCACCGCCTCAGGGTGCGTTCCGACGACAGTAGATCTTAAGCAAGATGGTGCAGGCGGTAGGATCTCGTGATATGTCCGTGTGCGCGTATAATTACATCAACGATATCGGAGGATAGGAGGGGGGAGGGGGGGGTTGGTGGGCTTAGCTAGGCTAGACACAGAGCAATGAGACATGCCTGTAGCATTCAACACGAATGTATGTCTTCTCCCTCTTCCACGTGGACAAACTCACAAGTCATGCCTTTCTTCCGAACTATGTGACTTTTCGGCTTTTTCTGAGCCAGGTGGCAAGATACGACTTGCAAGCAGAGCGGGGTAATGGAAATCTATCTATTCCAGTAGCACGCAGAACAATACAAACCTATTAAACTTACACTGGCGAGCAAGTTTTCAAATACAGTAGGTCTTGGGAGTGTTTTATGTAAAAGTCGACTGTAAATGCTCGACAGCACCTTAATTCTCTTGAATCCCAGCATCTCCATATTCGAAGAATTTTGCCATCTCTCGTTGAGAGCTGACTTCAAATCCAGATTAAAACAGTGAAAGGCCAAAATCCCTTCTTGTTTCTACCACATTGTGCTATAGTCACAAGGAGAAGCCAAATCATTTCACAACGAACGTGCTAAAGCTTTGTGATGCCACCAGCTTGTATGGTATGCAATGATTTCATAAGAAAAAATGCGTGGGCTTTCATGTCCTGTGCGGCTTCGCGTGCTTGATGCTTCTGGAAATGCCTGTTCTCCATACGGGTTTGTTCTGAATGTAGCCGGTTGATCTCTAATGCGTTGGGGACCTCGCTGTTACTAGGGAATCGGTAATTTAAGATAAGAAATGATGTCTCGATTGGCGCAGGGGTTCCGATACGTAGTGGATACGTAGTGGATACGTATTTCTACGATGGTAGAGAGTCTTTGAATGAGCCAATTCCATCGCCCAGGAGGCCGCTGACTGAGACGCTAATGCCGCTTGCTGTAATCAGATTCTGGTACGAAGACGTTGCTGGCGACAATCATACACCAGTGCTAGTAGAGTTAGCTATAGCACATTTAGAGTCGTAAGGATTGCTAGGAGGATCTCTTAGTAATTCCATATGAAATGTCAGAATTCGCTTAGCCTTCTATTCTCAAGCGAGGTAATTCTCGGGATTCCGAAAGAGTGCTCAGACGAGCGAATACTCCCAGAGTAATAGTGACCAGTAATCTTTCTCATATCCAAGGTATCAAGAGATGTTTTATTCGTAACCAGAGAGACCAGCAACCAAGGAGCACGTTAGCACCGAACAAATATAAGGAAGGAAAAGGCGTAGTTAGTCGCGGCCTATAGAACCAATCAACCCCAATGGCGGAGCAGCAAACGCCTTTGCCGCACCCGATAAAGTACGCAGAATAGCAAGCTGAGCCAGCTCATTCATAGTAAGTAACCTGCATAACCGTAACGAAGTCCCAAAGCAAAACATCGACTTGCCAAGCAAGGATCTCTGCATGAGGAGATTCGTCGGTACTGACACATCTCACTAGCTGCAAACCCTGTCCGTTAAGACCTAATGTATGATAAAATAGCGCGAGAGTCCCTCGGCATGTTGTCGCAAGAAAATGTCAGAATGTAACAGCCAACGCCATGAACTCCGAGTGCAAAAATCGAGCCCAGCCAGCTGTGCTGGTTCCGATCGAGTCCCAGATACAACCTTAGTCCAGAGATCGCTGCACATTCCAGTATAGCTTTGTCGATGTTGAAGAAATAGAGACATGCTGTGAGGTAGAAGAGCGCTAGGAGGTCTATATTGCGCCGCAGGGCGCATTCTTGTGCTGTTGAAAGATGTAAATAGAGATCGGCGCTCTGCCATTTGTGAGGGCGGTGAAGAAAGCTAGGGGTTTATCGCTGTTCTTGTTGGTGAGAGGTTGAAGGTTTGTGCTTGGTAATACTGGGAGGGGTTCTTTCTGAGGTACTTGTATGTGATGGGAGAGTCTGCTGCTTGCGGTGCTGTGCCAATGTTGCGGGAGAAGAAGCCTGCATTTTTTGCATATATGCAGAATACATTCCACCTCAAAAAGAACATTTGCATTCGTCAAGCACCCTTTTGGAAATTGTCCATCCAACAAAGGCGGTCTGAAACTTGCAAAATGTAAGAGCCCCAACGTACTTATCAAAACCCAAATCTCAAAGCTATTACTCGAGGAATAAACATCTCGATCAGAACAGTCCAACCAAAAGCGACCAATATGTAAATCTGATTAGTTTTGGCATGGTACAGTACATTTCACCATTAAAGGTTATGGGAAAGCAGACTGGATGTGTGGTGTCACGCATCTCTTTGAGAAAAATGGCACGCACCCACCAATCCTCCTATTACTAGATCATATGTACAGAAACTCACAAGCAGCATCGAATTACGATACCTGACTCCATGACTCCCCTCGCCCATGTTGTGGCTATGAGCCAACGCCGAAAAATGCAGATGCCCCCACTCCCATTCCATAGAAAGCACTCCCCCCCCCTATTTTTTACTACCAAAGAATCCTCGTTTCTTCTTCTCCTTCTCGCCACCCTCTTCCTTGTGCTTCCCCTTCTTTTCCAACTTTCCTTTAATTGGCGCCGACCCATTCATGCCACTATTAAGGGGTATAGGCTGGCCGGGTGCGGAGTTCATGTTCATAGCTGCTAATCCGGCGGTAGGAGGCTGTGGTGGGTGTCTATCGTATGGGTTCGGGGCTGCGTTGCTGTATCCTGAACTCTTCTGCGGAGTGGCTGGAGGACCAGGACTTCGCGATTGTCCCGGTCTGCCTGGGCCTGCGGGAAAGCCCATTGTACCACCACCTGACCTACTCCTAGGGTCAGAAGGGAGAGCTACAGGTCGGGGGTCGTTCCGGATGAAGAGGTGATCAGGAGCCTTAGGCTTTGGTCTGTCGATGGGAAGATCAAGTCTTCGTCGGTCATCGCTTAGATCACCAACTTGCCTCACGTAAAGAGCAGGTGTTACCATGTGGCTTGTGGCTAGGAAGATGTCTTTGCCGGTTGCTTTTGAGACTTCGTAGCATGCTCTAGACTCTGAGTACGTTGCACCACCGGCCATGAAAACGATGATCCGTTGTCGGCTCTCTGCAGCTGACATGCGGTTTCGTGCCCAAGTTGGCTTTGCGCTTCTGAGGGAAGTTTGTTGCTGAGCTGCTAATTCTTCTGAGCTGTCAACTGGTGCTCTTGTATATGGAAATGTCATCTGATCCAAGGCCCCTTTCGAAATATCCTCTAGCATCAACTTAACCATCGGCTCAAATCTAGAGAGAGCGTACTCTTCGCTTTGGGCAGTCGGGGCGGTCTTCTTGGGAAATAGAGGTTGTGTTTGTGGCTTTACATCTTTGAGGGCGGCTTTTGTCGTGTGCGCGCCAATCAGGTCGAGATTAGTAATAGCTTCAGCATTCTGAGGTGGAAGTGCAGCATGGGCGAGAAGACGTTGGATGTCATCTTGGATCATCCCGTCTCTGTTGATGATGTAGAGCATGATGAGGCGTAGTCGGTCTGCTGGTCCAATGCTCTCATCGTCTAGTAGCCGTACAACCTGGTCCGCGAGATTCTTTGGTTTCCGGTAATCCTCGTCCAGCCCAGTTGCAAGTGACTGTTCCACTGATGCAACATCTGGCAACTTTCGATGTTGAAAGATATTCATGCATTCTTGTGCCATACTCAGGTGAAGAGAATATGCTTCCTTCATTTCCTGAAACTGGGGCAGCCCAGCAAGCATATCTTTAATCGCATTCAAACTGGTCGCATCCTCCGAGTTTGTAAAATTAGGGTTGTCGTCAATAAACTTCTGAAAGTCGCCCATCAACTTCTCAATGGTATCTTTCATGTGGCTGTGCCTGTTGTTCACCCATATCTTGTCTTTCTCTCCGATCTCCATATCCTTTTCCTCTTCTTGTGCTGTTCCTTCGTTGACCACCGTCTTGTACAGGACCTTATCGCCCTCTTTGATAGGCAGCAAGTCATGGGCCATTGCTTGGTAAGTAAATTCGTGGATCAAAGGCGCCATTATATCCATCGACCGGTCAGTAATTACGAGTACACCCTGCGGCCGTGTCGAAGGAGGAGGCCAGTTTCGATTGAAATTAGCATATGCATCGAGCTCCTCCTGAACGAATTTTGCCAAGTGAGTGCAAAGAACGCTTGCTTCGTGGTTTGGATTTCGAGGTCTGTAATACCGGACTTTGGGATATTCTCCTAAAGAGACGCAAATACCGGTGATCTGCAAGCTCAGTATACTGTTCAGCACGCGGTTCCTTGAGACCATACCTTTTGTGAAAGCGTCTGCATATGTCCAAGCACTAAATTATTGCAAGCTGGGTGGTAAAGTATTGGAAAGCTCCAGGGATCTCGGAATGTGATCAAATGCGACTCGCGGGGAAAGTAGTCGATCGAGAGCGTTTCGAATCCAGCCATTTGTTCCTGGACTTGCTTCGATTGATCAAGTCGCCGCCTCATTTGCGGGTCAAGAAGAGCAGTCCATACCAAGTATGACTTCCTATACCTCCTCCGTTCGAAATCCGCGAGTAGGCAATCCACTATATGTGGTTGCGGTGACAGCAGGTAGATGGCGTCCATATCTGGGTTCATCTCCCTCTTCTCCTCGATTCTTTCAATATCTTGCCTACTGTTAGCATATATCTTGCAGGCATGTCGACATGGGACATACTCGCAATGTTCTCGCTGAGAATATCATCTTCCTTGACCACATTGTCGATTATCTTCTTGGTAAGTTCGTCGATGACCAGCACCTTCCACTGCGTAACTGGTGAGAATAGGTGAAATCGATCAGTATGGCTGACTTACGTCTCCCCGAGTTATTGACTTCAAGGTATCCAAGATAACTATGGTCGCGGTCAGCCAACTCCTGGTCCATGGCGGGGATGCCGCTCTCACTCTCTCGCTGTTCCAGGATGGCGGAGACCATCTTGGCCTTTTCCACAGTCTGGTATGGAAGTGGTCCAGTTGAAAATTTTGGCTCTTCCGGAATTTATCGTCCTCGGTATCTGATTATCAACGGGAGTGGTGTTTCAAAGACGTGTAGTTATTCGGTGTCAATGCCTCCATTTCTTGGCGTACTTTGTTTCATGGAGGCTGCAGGCGGGGAGGGGCGAGGCGCTAGTGCCGGCAAAATAATGGGTCGAATTGAGCTCCGACAACTAGAGATGGGATCTAGGTCTAGTGAGCCTTGTCTTTATCAAGAGGTTCACGCAGAAGAATTTGGGGTTTCGATTGTAGATTTTGCACAGACTGGATGCTCCAATTAATTTCCCACGAGCGACTAACTATATAGAAGTGATCTTCGCCACTTTTTTCAGGGTGGATTTTGTACATGTAAGAATCACAAGTAAGATTTTGTCCAACGACATTACCACAAATATGAGATCATCAAGATAGGTCTAGGAAGAGGCTTACATCAATTTTCCCGCATGAAGGACCGGGCCTGAGTAATTATCTAGCGTCATGCCAACCCCTTTCAGAGACATACTTACGCTCAAGATTAGGTTAGTTTGAACCCGCTAACCTATATACACAAAATCAACATTATGGACGATCAGCCAGCCGTGAGGTAGAGAAGCATCATACATCGCCATTGTCGTATCAATGGGTTTTGCCGTGTCAAGTGGCAATGTGTTGTGCAAGCAACGGCCGGCCAAAGCATCGGATCCTGACCATGCAGTTTCCCTCAACCCCCTCCGAGATACCTCTCTACATCGTCATTTCTGTAAAACATCTCCCTCAGCCTCTCCGCCTTCTTCTTATCCTTCTCATGCAACTTCCGGACCTTGCCCGCATCCAGCTTCACAACCTTTTCTTTATTCTTTCGGTCCTTATCCCTCGGTAGCACAACTCCTATACCCATCTTATCGTCTTTCACTTTTGCTTTGATGGGGTATTGTATGCCTTGCCCCGAAGCCCCTAAACCAAGGCGGGAGTCTGGGTCCCACCCATAGGCAGAGAGGTATGCAAGACCTTTTCGTTTTCGGTCGAGGTGTGAGGGCGGATGCGAGTGTGCGAGACAGACTTGATGTACGAGGGACGCTGCGTGTGACCTCTGCCTCGAGGTTGGAATTTGCTCTGTGTCTGGCGCAACGGGGGCTGCTGAAGGACTCTCTCCGGAGAGAGGTAACTTGCAGATTTCGCACATTTCAGCTTGGATTATACCATCTAGAGAAGACCTGATAGCGACTGGATCTAGGGTCTTGGCTGAGATAGTATTTTCCTGGTCGCCTGGGAGAACCAGTTTTAGGTACAGATCACTGACTGATTGCCCCGAGGAACTGCTGTGCAAAAGGTTCGTCGACGGCGTGCTAGATGGTACGAATTTTACTCTCTGCCGCTTGATACCCGCCCCGAATGACTTGCATTCCTGGGGCGGGATTATATAGCTATCGTCGTCGGACATGACCTTGGCCGATGATGTGGAGTTAATTGTCTCTGAGGGGTGGCGGTAATACAGTATGTTACCTATTCTTAGCTCAGGCGCGATGGATTTAAGCTTAATTATTCTGCCGTCGCCAACTGTCACCGCCCAATTTCAATGAATCCCTGCCCCTTTCTCCAATGTCGATAATTTATATCCCAAAGGCCAGCTTGACCAACATCTGACAAAAATGGCGATACACATAGCCGCGACCTTGTTCTTCAAAGCGATTGCTGACCTATCTTTTGCTTGGGCTCTTTTGAAGGTCGCCATCCCGGTCTCCATCTTGGCCGTCATAAAATGGTATTCCATAGGGGCACCCAATACATCGGAGCGGCAGATGCACGGGAAGGTTGTACTCCTCACAGGAGGAACGTCTGGAATAGGAGCTGAGACAGCTCTCGGTCTGGCAAAGCGAGGGGCGCAACTTGTGCTCTTGGTGCACCAGTCCCCGACTGATATTTTCCTCGTCGATTACATCGAGGACTTGCGAGAAAAGAGCGGCAACGAGATGATCTACGCCGAGCAAGTCGACTTGTCTTCCTTATACAGTATTCGAAAGTTTGCAACGAAATGGATCGATAATGCGCCTCCTCGAAGACTCGATATGATTGTACTATGCGCTGCGACGTTGACTCCACCTGGAAAGCCTCGCATTATGACTGATGAGGGACTGGAGGAAACATGGATGGTCAATTACCTCGCAAATTTCCATCTACTCAGCATACTGAGCCCAGCCATACGAACTCAGCCCCCGGATCGAGACGTTCGGATATTATTTGCGAACTGCTCTTCCTACGTCAGGTCACCTCCTGTTGATGATGGAAGCGTGGCAATGAAGAAAAAGGAATGGTCGCCATCGCTGGCATACTCGAGAAGCAAACTTGCTTTGACGATATTTGGGCAAGCATTTCAGAAGCACTTGGATGGATACAAGAGACCAGATGGGGCACCGATGAACGCGCGGGTGATCTTCGTTGATCCCGGATACTCGCGGACTCCGGGAATGCGAAGATATTTGACAAGGGGGACGCTTTGGGGGCTTGGCATTTATTTATTAATGTGGCAGACTGTTTGGTTGTTATTGAAGAGCTCTGAAGGCGGGGCACAGAGTTTTTTGTATGCTTCCATGGAAGTTACGCTCGGCCGAGGCGCTGGTGGCAAGATGATCAAAGAATGTCAGGAGCTGAAATATGCGAGGAGTGATGTCAAAGATGAGAATATTGCAAAGAAATTATGGGAAGGTAGCGAGAAGCTGATTGAGAGAGTCGAGAGGGAAGAAGCCGTGAAGAGGGCATTGGAGATGAGAGAAAAGAAAAAAGTGGATAAGAGTAAGAAACAGACGAAGGAGAACGAGAAGCCTGGAGCTCCAGGTAATGGGGCCGACACTGATCAGAAGAAGTCTCGTAGGCAGAAGAAATCGGCGACATGAACGACGAAATGTATAACATATCTTGTACGCATAGCGATGGAGTGACCGAAATGTACAGATATTTCAGGCAGCATTCGTGAATTTACAAAAAGTATGTATAATGCATAACCTAAATCTGGTAGTTGGACATGCTATTAAATTGTTCCGCATTTGGGAGAGCTGGTTACGGCGAGTTACCCTTTCCACAACCAAAGAGTAAACAAAAAGAATGGTTGAGCTAAGAACCCGGAGTATCCGACAAACGCCAAACTCATCTGCAAGATAGAAACCACCATCTTCACTCTCGATTGCGATTTCCACTTTATCTTACGAAATTGTACACCATGTCTCTTGTCGCGACGGAATAGCCCCTCAGTTGACCCTTCGAAGCTTTCCAGATCCGATGCTGAGCCCCTTTCTACCACTCGCCAAAAGAGATTCTCGTCTTCCATTTTTATGGATTCGATAATAAGACTGCGAAAAGGACTTGTTATTTGGAGGAAGCTTTGAGTGAAGCTGTCTTATGGTCTTTGTTGACTCGACAAGCATTCAAGCGCTTTGTTCATAATAACTGCTCAAAGATTCGATTGAACGAAAACGACCAAAACCCAGGCCTGGTTCCGGTGAAGATCAAATTCTCTTATTGCACTTCTTTTGATTGGAGCACGATCAACTTCATATCTCTTTCTCCAAAAAGAAAATGGCATCGGTCTCCCGCCCCGTTTATCCCTACCGCAAACACAAAATTAACCTCATACCCGTGCCCCTCCTTTCAACCGCCGAAATCACAACCGCCGTTTTTATCCTCTCCCGTGCCCTACACTCTCTCCGGGTGAGATACGGCCTCATTTCATCTTCCGCGATCTTCATGCACGAGGTCTCCATCTCCCTCCCCTGCCTCACCCCCTCCACAATCACATTGCTGAACCTTTCCCCGAAGTCTCGGTCCTCGAAATTAGAGAAATCCTCTGCTCACCATCCTACGCCTCTTCATTCCTCCTCACACCCAAAAACGGCATCGACGGTCCGAAGTAATCATTAAGCGTCCTGTTGGCGATTGGCTCGGAGACGTGGTCGTGGATTTTGAGATCGTAGATCATATACTTGCTGGGAAAAAAGATCTCAGTATGATTTTAGCATGGATTATAATGAGACAACCATGCTTGAAATTGGGACTGTCCCGTTCCAAGCCCAAGCTCCGATGCTGAACCTGCAGTGGTTGAGACAATCGACACAACGGTGGAACGTACGGAGCCTGGAGGAATAGAATGAGAGAAATAACGTGATTGATAACCGGACTTCGGTGAATATCTTGTCGTATCGAAAATCAGGCAAAATGAAGGTCAGCGGAAACGAGGTAGAGCAGCTAAGAGTGCTGGTTTGGAGTATGGGTGGTGATGACCCCGATGTGCTTGGCAGCGTAATTGACTGTCCTGAGGTTTTTGGGCCGTAGTGGAGGGTGAGGTGGGTGTTAGTTGTCGGCGCTTTGCTTGCTGCGGCGGTCTTTTTGTTCTTTCGCGAGTGCATGACTGTGGAGGGGAATTACGAGTGATGAGCGAATCCTACCCGTATGCCGTATAGGATAAGCCTGTTCGTGCTGTCCATTCTGCTTATGAGATTGAGCCAGAAGAGTTTTGGGCACGCTATGAGACACCGCTGTTGAGTAATCAAAAAATTTCTGATTCAAAGCGTTCACTTGGTCCTGGCAACATTGAAAATGGCGAAGCTAACCCTACCAATACATGAATTGCTCTCGAAGCTATGAATGTAAATGTGATTTGCCCTGAAACACTTTATATTCTAAACCTGCAGATCTTTCCGGTACTATGGATTCCAATTTTTATAAATCTATGGGAATACTTAGCTCAAAACGTAGGATTGTGGTATCGGCATATGAGCAGAGCAGCTAATGTAAACAAGCACAATGTTTTCCCTCGTCTATTTCAGGAGTCACTCGGCTATCCAAGAGGTAAGGATGCCGTCGCTCGTCATGCCTCGGGTCGACCATTTCAAGCTTTACCCCACGCTCCGTTTGTCCTCAGACATGTGCTAGTGGCGGAAGGCCCTCCCTTCAAGCAGGACGTCAATGGTACCTTAACACCTGGTACTGACTTGATAGTCCGCCTCAAATCTGCAATATCACAGGTCTTTTCTTAAGAGTGGCAAGGCACACGCACGGCTTTTCGCAGAGGAGAGGCAGCGGCAAATAGAAAGGAAAAGATAGCTGAAAAGGAACAAGGACCGAGAGATAGATATGTTTTCCTCTATGCAGCCGTCGAGGCCGAAGGTTGGTACTCCTGTCCTTCTTTAACATGTCCAGCTATCTGTCTCAAGTGGAAGCAGGAATGATCTTTTGAAAGGATAGAGAAATCTGACTCTCCATTCTCACAGGTCCCTCATCCTCAGCCACCTCCTCCACTCAACCAACAACAAACTCGCACATCCTCAACTCTCCCCTCCCGGATATCTTTACCACGAACTCCGCGCACCCAAATCGAAGCCACACCCCCATTCACCACCGCACTTCGGAATCAACACGAATCAGCGCTCACGCAATTCATACTCGATCCCTCGAAACGTCATCCAGTTTTTTTTACTGAGGGACTGAAGAAAGCGCCGGCGGGTGTCAACGCGGGAAGTGGGTGGGGTAGTCCTGTGGCGGAGGGTTATGTGTTTAATGATAGGTGGACAAGGGAGGGCGGCGTGAAGTTGTGAGTTTGGAAATGTCTTGACGAGGAACAGTGGGGGGATTAGACTGAACGAGAGACGATCGGTGGTAGGAGTGCAAGAGATCGATACTCCCAAATGCCAATTCCAATTGGCCTTCGCTGGAGCAATAGCTCTGAAACAGTCTGGGCCGACCATGGAATTCGGAGTTGATACAGTGCATGATTGCCAATAACTTGGGAATACCTTCCAGTCGATTCAGTGGGTTGATTTCCGCCTAGATTATTGCTGCAACCAAACTCCCCATGGTATAAGTGAGTTCCTCTACTTTACGGATCGTCAAAAAGCCACAAGACCAGCGACTGATGGCCTTTACCTCTTCTCTTTCGTTCCCTTCCCACCTTCAACCAACGCACTTGGACCATCCTGGTAATCCGCAACCAAATCCGACAAACAAGTAGATCAAGAAGACGACAACCAGCGTAAGCAAAGCCATAAGCTTAACGTTCTTCCACCACATCTTCCTCCTCAGTCCCCGACTTCGCACCCTGAAATCATGAGCACTCCCACCCAACCTATCCGTCTTGTCGACCAATAAATCTATCCTCTCGCCTCTCTCCAACAAGCTCTCAATATTCTGGCTCATAATACCACGCACATTGTCTATCTCGCCCTGCACATTCGAAATCGCATCCTCCTTTCCCGCTTTCGTAGTTCCATACTCCATCATCAGCTTCTTCAAATCGCTATTGAAGCTACCGGCGCCATAATTCGGTAAACTCGCAAAATCGGTGCTCTCGGGCGTATGCTGCGCTAGAAAGCGTTTCTTTATCTCGAAGAGGAAGCCAAAGGGAATACGCCTACCCAAGGAGGAATCGGCGATGACCAAGTAGGTGAGACCCCCAGCGGAAGCAGAAGAAGGGCTGTATTCGGAGGGTGCGTCTGCTATATAGTGGATGAAGTTGGAATTGTGCGTGTAGGTGAGCTTTTGGGCAGTTTTGTGCTCGATCTTTGGTAGCACAACGGAAGCGAGGGAGGATGCTTGGGAGGATGCCGAGGCTGTATGTTCGGCGAGAATGGTGTTGTTATGAGCGATGCAAGCGCTGGAATGGTGAGTTTTTAACTGTAGAGGATAGGAAGACTTACTAGAGGAGAGGAGTCGGTGGTGAAGACGAGGATGCCATTGTTGCTGTCAAATTGCTGACATGCAATTTTTCCGTGTGTCGATGTGATGGGTCTTTTCGACTCTTCTTCAATATCTTCCCGGAGTGCACTTACACTTGATACTTCGGATTGGGTAACAGGTTTTCTAGAGAAGAGATTACGGAGTTGAAGAGAACGACAACACTCTTCGATGATGACGCAGGAAGATCCCTGGTTCGGGCGGAAGCAGCGGAACGAAGCGGAAAGTGTGTCGCGGGGCGGAGACCTGGCGCTGGCGGGATCTAGCGGCCGTACTTGCGCTGCAAAAAAATATTGGTGTCAACGATATCGCATTACGTTTGGCCACCTGCACTAGATGTCGCTGGACTTGCTCCTGATGCGTTATCCTTGATAAATTCAACCACAGTAATGCCCCTGGCCACTCGCAGAGGTGCGCTGTCTGCATTCTGTATCTTCAGAGCCTCACGGTCTCTACACCCGCCATTCCAACGCCATAATGTCCTCCGGTACTCTACGGGCTCTAGTCTCAAGATCACCAGGACTGCCTCGGAATATTCTGAAGATGTTGCGAAGAATCAGACAGGCAACGGCAGCTCAAGACATCATAAAAACCCATCTCCACCCAAAGTTTCTCGATCCAAGCTGAGACAACGATCAAAAGAAGATCCAGTGAGTAAAAACATCATAACTTCGTCTGCATGATCATGCCTGACACTCTAGTCCTAGACGAGAAACGCCCAAGCACATCAGGTTATCAGCACCCATAATTCAAGGTCATTTGCAGCGCAGAAAAAACATGCGAAACCCCCACCTGGATGGGCTCCAAGGTCTAAGCAAGGCGTGAACCCTCGTAGCGGCGACGATGGATCGGCCCGCGAAAAACTTGAGCAAAGCAAATACAGAGGAGCATCGTCACTGCCCCGTCCAGACTCAGGTTCTCCAGCCAATCCTTCGGGCCCGCAATCAGAGGAGCGAAATATACCAAAATCAAAGTCCGATGGCGTCTTCTACGATCCTGTGTCTGGGGGAGGTTTGGGCAGCCAGGTCAATCGCCAGAAAAACCAGACAGAGACCACGTACGGCGTTTTTGGGCGGCTCCTACTCGAGCAGGCTCAACAGCTTCGATGGACTTTGTCGACGAAAGAAAATCTGTCAGTACAAGCTTGGGGCATGAAAACAGATGATGAGCTGGACCAGAAGATGCATAAATTTGAAAAGAAACTTCTGAATTGTACAAAAATGGCCGAAGATGGAAAGGTTTCTCAAGAAAACAATCCCCTGTTTTTCAATTTGCGGCGTGCTTTCATCGAGGGGACTACGGTAGGATTGGCCGAACAGCTGAAGGCCTCATTCATTAGCGAGATGTTTGAGGCGAGATTTCCCGATCACGACAAAAATACAAACCAACAGAAACTCGCGGATCTCCGCTATCCTTTGGAGTGGTTCCCGGCCACACGAGCGTTGCAGCGAACTGTGCACCTGCACATAGGACCTACCAACTCCGGGAAGACGTATCATGCATTACAAAGACTTGAGGCGGCCGAGACTGGAATATATGCAGGACCTTTGAGGCTGTTGGCACATGAGGTTTACACGAGGATGAACGCCAAGGGCAAAGCATGCGCGCTGATCACAGGAGAGGAACGGCGTATTCCTGAGAACCTAGACAAAGTCATGAATAGCTGCACTGTTGAAATGGTCCCTCTAAACGCTCAGGTCGATGTGGCCGTCATAGACGAGATCCAGATGATGGCCGATCAAGTCCGTGGTTGGGCCTGGACTCAAGCTTTCCTGGGCGTGCAAGCCAAAGAAGTTCACCTTTGTGGGGAAGTTCGTACTAAAGATATCATCACGGATCTTTGCGCCGCAATGGGCGACAAACTTGTGGTTCACGAATACAAGCGCCTTAGCCCGCTTAAAACCATGTCATACAGCTTAAATGGAGACCTCAAGAACCTTCAAAAGGGTGACGCAGTGATTCTATTTTCTCGATTGGAAATTCATGCTATGAAGCGGAAGATCGAGAAGGCTACTCAGAAGCGGTGCGCTGTCGTATATGGCTCCCTTCCGCCAGAGACGCGTGCCCAGCAAGCTGCTCTCTTTAATGATCCAGACAACGACTACGACTACCTTGCTGCTAGTGACGCTGTTGGTATGGGGCTGAACCTGAGCATAAAGCGAGTGATATTCGAGACGACCTCTAAGCATGACGGGACGAAACATAGGCTGATGGCCCCGTATGAAATCAAGCAAATTGCTGGCAGGGCAGGAAGATTCAAAACAGCTCAAGATGCGATATCACAGGGTAAAGACGCTGCAAATGGCGTCAGTCCGCTCGGTGTTGATGTGGCGAAAAAGCCGGTTACCAGCGAAGGGCTCGTGACCACCTTGGAGAAATTTGATCTCCCCATAGTTCGGAGGAGTATGAACACCGATGTGCCTCCCATCAAGACTGCAGGGGTATTCCCTCCGACCGACATCCTTCTTCGATTTGCAAGCTACTTCCCGCCAAAAACACCATTCAGCTACATCGTGCTCCGTCTTCATGGCATGGCAGCTCTTGCCCCTCAATTCCATATTTGTGATCTGAAGGATCAGATCAGGATCGCTGATATCATTCAAAAGCTTGAAATTTCGCACATGGATCGGATCACCATGATGAGTGCCCCCATTAACTTGAAGGATTCCGGCACCAAAGATGTAATATTTGAAATGGCAAAATGCATTGCTGAACAGCGCAATGCTGCTCTTCTAGACTTGAAATGCTTCAAATTTGAGCTTTTGGATCAGGACATTCACCAGCACCCTCATGGCTCGAAAGGCTACCTAAAGGAGGCAGAGGCCTTTCATAGATGGATTACACTCTACTTGTGGCTCAGCTATCGCTTTGCCGGAGTTTTCATCAGTCAAGCTCTAGCTTTTCATGTGAAGGGCTTAGTCGAGCAAAAAATTGATGAATGCTTGGCGGAAGTGGACTGGGACGACGCGGCGAGGAGAAAGATCACTTACCTGAGACAGAAATCTATTAGAGAATCGCTCGAGGAAAATCATGTGTTGACTGAAGCTGAGATGCAAAATGATAAGATCCGGCAGACTTTATCAGTTGTGGGTGAAACTGGTGCCCAAGCAAGCTCTCCAGAGGATGAACAGGAAACGAGAATCGAAGAGGATGAAGAGGATGACGTTATTATGGATGAGGCACCCGAAGGCCAGTATATTCATGGAGAGCAACATGACGTACGGAAAGAGGCTCTCGATGACTCGGAGCCAGAGCGGCACACTCGGGGAACAGAAGAAGACATAATGAACGAGGAAGAGGAAGCCCGTCATTCCTGTGATACGCCAGATCCCGATGGCAATGCTTCCGTCATCCTCGAACAGACAGTCGCGAATGATAGAGCAGAGGTGGACGCTCAGGAAAGATAACTCCGTGCTGCATATGCAATTTCCACATCAATTGAAGAGTTTGTCGCAAGCAAAATCTCCACTCAAGGAACTCGGAGCGAGACGGTAGCGGATGACAATGATGCGGGATCCCGAGACTCCGTAGACTTTCTAGAGCCTACAGTCGCAGAAGACGAAACGAAGGCGCAAGCTGACGGGTCTCGGGGATAACTGTATTACAACTGTAACATGCATGCATATAGACGCTGGCGTTGGTTTGTGTAGAAAATCTGTACTGTGATGGACTCTGGACGGCGGCAGTGCGCAGGAATGTACGAGTTTTGAACGAGTTATTTGCAGTAGAAGCAGCATAGTGTTCCCTGTTTATGGACCTCAACATGGCAACTTGCTGCCCGTTTCGGTCCTAATTCATTTCTAAGCCGCGACTGCTGGTCCTCTTTCGATATTGGCAAGGTATTACTTAGCATTTTTTTATTCTGCTAATAATACTTTCGTACTCAGCTAAAGCAGATGGCATCAGGTCTTTCTAGTTATCCGCTGAGTAAGACATAGCTGGGACTGCATTTGTATAATGTGCCTGCCACTTAAGCTTTCTAAGGGATTATATGTTTCCTATTTTTAAGTAGCCTGACTTTTCAACTTGATTTATTATAATCTTGTTTCGGACTATTAAGTACTGGTTCAGATAAAATTTCATGCAATCGAGCACCTGTATCTTTAGCGATTATCGAATTATTGTTTTTTAACAACCGAAATCATAGAATCTCTACTCGCGAAATACAATGTATAGTATGCAGAACCCTTGAGCCACTTTGAAGAGCATCTTGGCTGAGCGGAGGTTTCTATTTGTACTTATTAAAATTTTAGCTGCGCATATTGTTAATCTCCATTCCAAGGAATTCCTTCAGATATTCTGATTACGTCGCAAGATCCGGAGAAGGCAAGGTTTAACACTTTCACGCCTGATGTTCCAACCTCGGAATACTTCGCTATCACGACTCTGTTAGATACCGTATTTTTCGATATCAGCTCATTAGATTGGGGTCTTGGATTCTACGCAATACATCGACATCTCATTCGGCGGGTCTTCCTCGCCTCGAGAAATGTTTTCTTGCGCCTCACAACACACCAAAGACTAAAGGAAAAGCTGTGTATGCGCGAATCGCTGACTTTATCACTGATATCTACTCTAGTTGGCCTGGCATTCGGTGAGAGGCTCACAGCCTTTCTTGGCTGCTGGAAACGTGTCTGCACTGCCGATGGATAATCCAAACTAACTATTGCTTCGATGCAGTTCGACTCTCAATATCTGCGATATGCCAATCAAGTTGATGGTATTCATCATATACTTGTTATGCTGACTCGTGCTCCTAGCAATGATTAGTTATTCTCAGACTCAATCTGATGCTGGACGGATGATGAGATTTATGTCACTTTGGAAGGGCAATCTTTCTTTGCTGCCTCCACTTTCATATTTTAATGTCTGAAAACCATTTTAGGGTCATAATACCAGGGGGACCTCACTGCCAAAAGACACTCGAGTCGAATTGTATTTCTATTACATTATTTCGAAACCCCCATCTCGTAAACCACATTCGTGGGGCTACAAACAAATTTCTTTATAACCTTCGCTCCACATGCTCGGAAATGCTAGTTACTGAATCCTTTCCACTGCGCACACAGCACTGCTTTCCGACACCCGATTGCAGGGTCCAATTCTAGAACTTTCGAGGGCGTTGACGACCATGCTACTCGCTCTTCTCCCTATCAGAAAGCTCTTCCTTAGACATAGTCTTCTCAAACGATTGAGTTGAATAGCTTCTGTCAAGAGTCCCTGGGTGTAAATGCAATTCTGCTCTCAGGGCTCCAATACAAGCGTCCGTAGTGTTCCATCGACATAAGTAACGGCGCGGTCTTGTCCACCACGCTTTTGAAGGATATCAATTTGGTCGAATCAATATGCATGCAAAGCCGTGATGTGATGGACGTGACGGCTGTGCTGTTTCGCCAGGCTAGCCGAACACCTATTTGTTGACAGTGGACTAGCGCACTCGGTAAAACCGTTCTCGTCCACGACCTAATCTTCTCGAATACTGCTCTCGGTAGTGAACGGTTGCACAATCAAGGTATCCAGCTCGTCTGACTCATAGATTTAATGCAGCAAAGTAACAAGTTTCAGCTACCTCATTGTCGCATCCAGCTGCCAATAGTCAGCCACGATATTCTGGCATCTGTTATGACTTAGCCCTGAGACATATGAACGTTAACAACAAGCTGGACTGGGTTTGAATGCAGTGCCAGAATATTTATCCCAACAGCTTGCCATCTGCCTAGAAAACTGAGATATTGGATCGGCTCCTCATGCAAGTTTACTCAAATTCAATCTGTCTTACGTGTTTTCCTGCTCATCTCTGATCCGCTGATCGCTACGTACGGCAAAAATTATTCCTTTTGAGCTTGCCCTCGGTAACCAACTTACCTGTGCCTCCGTTACGACATTTTATCTGCGTGAGAGTATTCACCTTGTACGATTCGAGATTCAAAGAAATTGCTCTATGCAGTTGCAAGTAGGACCACAATTTGTGTGACACCAAGAGACCAAGACCCCTTGCGGCCATCTCTATCGACTTCCCGAGTCCTAATACACCAGTAAGTGCTTAATGATGTATGGGCCGCGAATGATACACTTTTTCGAGTTCTGTATGATGTTTCACAGCTTTCTTGGTTCAAATAGCATCCTACTTCGAGCACATCTATCCCACTATCTGTCTACAAAACAATCAACCTGCAGCTCTACTGAGCAACTGTCAGTGGTGAGAGCTACGCTTGAGTATGGTTGTTTGGAAAAAAGACGAACAGTGAATGGGTTGATGACTGCTTCTTTTATCACTATGACTCTTATACTCCCAACCTTACTGGCACTCTTCCTTCGTATCTTCACCTGATGCACTGATACTTACAACTCCCAAAAAGCACACATGCTCAAGCTTCGAAGGTTTAGATGTAAGTGTTTGAGAGTATATCGAAACCTGTTCCCAAGCTTACATCCTCATGGCCTGTAAAAGAGCGAAATCTAATCGTGTTCGAGAAGACGTCGAATAACCCGAACAAGCGCCACAAACTCCTCTGAATTTCGAAGCCTCGCAATCACAAGAACGAGTAAAGCTCAGATTGGAGATCCTGCTACCATAGCGACACAGGTTTCCAGTAAGTATATGCAGCTCAATGGCAATGGCAAAGCCAACGGCACTACCAATGGTAATGCAAACTCTCACAAGTCTCAAAGCCTCCGTGATGCGATACATCAAGCAATTCCAATATGCCGGACCGAACTTGGATTTTCTTCCGGAGAGTTCTTGAGCAGCGTCAACTCTGTCGGGATTTTCTTTGATTACGTTGCTGGAATCAGACTTAGGCAAATGGTCAATTCTTGTCTTATAAGAAACACCAAGAAGGTGAACTAATACGAGGCAGCCACATTCCTCAAGTATGTGGAACAAAGTCCTGAAGTTGGCCGAGTTCTTCGCAGCCCAAGTCGCCGGGAGATTGGCCTTGGTCTCTAACTCGCTCTGACCCTTGGCGTTTACAAATCAGCCATCGAATCAAAGTTGCAAAATCACACGCAAGATATCTCTGCAACCATCTTTAAAAAAAAAATCAAGTTTATTCGGATCAATCAGTTTGCGTGATCGAGATTTCTCTCGAGGAGCTCATCGATGTCTGCGGGCTGCCTGGTGAGCAGCAGAACTTCGACGACTTAGAGTTGAGTGAACGATACCAGATTTGAACATTGCATTGAACCACGGCTTATCATCTCTTCTAGTGGGTTCTCATGCAGCTTTAGAACGCTCGCTACGTACAGAAGAATTGGACCTCAGCCGTTGTAGTAAGTATCAGGCGCCGTCTTGTCGAAACCCAATTGCTCGCGGCCTCCAGGAAGAGGCTATCCACCTCTGTGAAGACATATGCTACAACCTGCATCGTGTCTGGGTTGATCTTGACGCTACCACCCTGGAGATGCACAACCTCCTATCGTCGTTCTACAGAACAGTTGGTAACTACCGCAGAGACATGCTCGTTCACGAGGATCTCCTTCGCGAAGCAGCCATAGACGAAGAGCTACCTCCAGCAGAAGCAGCAGCCATAGCAGTTCAGCAGCTCGAGCTGCTGGAGCGCTCGTACCAGCGTCTTGGAGGGTGGGATAAGGAACAGCAGATCTACTTCGATCTGTACCAACAGCTCACCGACGTCTTTACATTCGAAGATGGCTGGAAGAAAGCGCAGACGAGGAGCGTAGAGACGTGGCAGTTCAAGGGAGCGGACGACCTAGGTACCTGGACGAAACCCGATAGATTCGTGTTCATGGCCACCGAGTCGCGGAAGCATGCCAAATTCTTGCGAGAGTCGAGTGGTACATGGACTCTGTGTAAACACTCCCATGGTCGTTCGAGCAAGAATATGGAGGCCATCGGTGCGAAGATTGTTTCTACCTGAAGGTTCTCGATGGTAATGTTGCGGAAATTTTTAGCAGATGGAATTCCAAAGGTTTGACGGCCTTTCGCGGTATTGCCTACTCTTTATGGTTCTTAAATAATGATAAAACCTCCTTGAGCTTGGATTTTTAAGCAAGAGAATATCAGACTTTGCTTGTCTTACCTTTGTTTATCTTCTCTTTTCTTCTCTTCCAATCTATTCTTAGCGAGACGCCGCGATCGTACCCGAAAGAAAACAAAGGCGGCCGATCAAACTTGTCGTAAATTGGACACCTTGTATAAAGTTTTTGCATAGAAGATTATCCTCTCTTACTCCTAAGAATACAGATACGCAGGCGAGCCCTCGATGTCGGCTCACCAGCTTAGGGATAATTTGGCGTTGGGATTCACGTCTCCGAAACAAGCCGTCACTGGTCTCGTTCCCATCTTGTGCTCACCGTACCAGGCTTACACGATGGACTACACTTACTTCTCACATGTTACAGAGATAAAAATTCCGGATTGTTTGATTAAATGGCGCTAGGAGCTGCGTATAGCATGACCTGGATGAGGTTGTTGATATAAGGTAGGAGGTCCATTCTTGGACAAACGAAACCTTCCCCTTCAAAAACCGCCTACACTGCGTCAGTCAAGGGACATGCACTGATTTCGAGTTGGAAATCAATATTCAAGCTAGTGCGCAACGGAGCATAACCAGCTCCTGCAACCGATTTCACGGCCCTCTTGAAGCTATCTTCTAAATTCAGTACCAGCCAAGCTCCAATTCCTGCTACCATTCTGGTAATCACTAACTTCAGCTTCTAGCACGTTGATTCCCGGGTCTTTTAGGTATGCCAGAATTTTTTCTCAAGGCGCTATAAATAAATATAAATTTAAAAAAGCAGAACACCAAGTCAAACACAATGATCGTTTCCAAATCGTCTGGACTGTGGCTGGAAATGTCAAATTTTACATAACGATGAGAAGTGATAAACAAGGAAGCCACTTTACAACCTTTTAGTAATTATGAGAGATGAATAAAGCACACAAGAACATTGAAGTCGTCAAGAAATTAGAGCTCAACAATGGTCAAGAAGTAACAAGCAGAGCAAAATGCGTACTACATAGCAACAAAGATTCCTTCCCTAGAGAAATTCATATTTCAGCCCTGTACCAGCAGGTTGCAGTTTTCAGGTCGAGAAGGTATTGTCCTGCAAAAACATTCAAGAACCAAGGATGCCAAGATGTTACATATTTCAATCCATAGCACCGCGTAAGCCGGAGACTCACGTAATGCCGTTGAACGCTCGATCGGTAGTGGATCGAAGACCACGAAATTCCGGCCCATACTCGGCATCGTACATCAAAGTATCAGACCCAAGCACCTCCTCACCTCCGGGCTCTCCGCAGGCACTTGAGTCACGCCGGGTGGGAGTTAATGGCCCGTCGATCCCTTTGCGTTCTCTGTCTTAACCGGTACAAATAGTGGATGAAGAAAATTTGATTTCAACATTGCTGTGAGAAACTGCACATGAATGTGTGTTGCTGCACCCATTGGAGTACGATAGCCAAAACCAGGTGCCTGTTCAACTTGGGAATGGAACCCATCACTCTCATGTCGCAAGAAAAGCATTCGAGCTCTCTGATTGCAGACTCTGAAGAGCGTTTTCCGAGGGAATATTAGTAGATAGGCCATTTTACTTGTTGAGCGTGGTTGAGTTGTTTGGTAAATCGGCAGTGTGGACCTTGCGCTAAAGCTGGGGCTCTTCAATAGCAGTGGATGATCACTTTTACCCTGTTACCCCACTCGATTGCTTCTCTCCCGCGTCTAATTTGTGTCAGAGACGAGAAGTAAATACGACCGGCAGGTTAACCGGAGTGCCAAAGCTTCTCAAGAAGTGATTGGGAGGAAGAGTGCCCGTGGCAAATGTAGACGCGGTAATTATTTAGAATAGGAAGTACCTCTATTCGCGAGGAGGATTATAAGAAATTCGCAAGACTTGGTAAACTCAGCCAGAGCTCTTACACGGCGTGAGTGTCGCGCGTCAAGTGCAGGGCTGGATGGATGTAAATCGTTTTGGATCCCTGGCCGCGTTAGCCGATTGTATGTGCATACAGGGTTGCTAGAACTGCACACTTGGGAATCTTAGCAGCAGGGATATTGACTTCACATGTTCAGGTGGAATAGCGTTTGCTTGTTGTATAGTCAGGACTCTGTAGTATGGAGAAAGTAATTTTGTATAATACAAAAGTTAAGGTCATGGATTGCAAACTCGTTGCGCAGGACAAACTTTCGATAGAATCCCGATAAATCGTCTAGAGACATGATATGATTTAATATGAAATAGTCCAAATTATGATCATGAAAACTCACGTGTTTTTAGTTCATGTGCAACCCACAAGCTCTTTCGACAAGGAAAACATGATATCTTGACTCGTCCCGCAAAGCAAGTGGGTATTTATCAACTTCAAGGAAAATAAAACCGAGGATGAAAGCGATGAGAGTTCTTGTCCAACTGACTTGACTCTCCACCATTCATACCTCAACTCCAGACTCCGAGATCCCGATGCTGCGCTACATTTGCCCCAACTCCAAATATCAAGCCACGTTAAGACACTTTTCCATGACTTGCGCTCCACGCTTCGTCTGCGCTTTCATCCTTGCCAGCCGTGCCGACGATAAATTCCAAGACCTTGCTGATCCGGTCGTTGAGGATTCCAGCCTTTCCCATAGTTTCTGTAGGAGTGGAACCCCGAGCTTGTAATCCCGCAAATTTGGCTCTCCAGGCCTTTTCTTCTTTTTCTTTCAAAGCTCGATCGACTCGCATCGGAACCGCAAGCGTAACTCTGACTAAGTGAATCGTAAGTCGTGCGCGTCCAACGACATCAAAATACCCCAGACCCATCAGCCGTTTTTGGACCCGGTTTATTCTACCCAATTCGATGTATATCAAGAGCGCATATGTTCTGGTCGTCAATACTAACTCTCGGATCCGGATGAAACTTTTTTCGATATTAATCACGACTTCTTCGCTAACGAGGTTGGGATACTGTATGTGAAGTGATTCGAGCCATCTTTTGACGATAACAAAATCTCCGGTCATAAACTCGTGGAGGATGGCTTCGACAGCACTACGAAATGTGTGCTCACCGCCAAGGAAGGTTGTCTTGTCTGGCAGTTGGGACGAGGTTGGCTTTGAGGCTCGATCGTAAGTCCTCCTTGCACTGGGGGACTTCAAGATATCGAAGGCGAAGCCGAGTCGTTGAAATGCACTTGAGGTTATTAGATGCGACATAAACAGCATGTGCATAGAATTTCGGCTAACCTCGTAGACAATTCATGGAATGGCGGTTTGTCGGGATGACAAATTTTCGATCTTTCAAGGTAAAATCGTCGCAATTCTGCAGGGGAAGCAGATCTCGGTGCGCCGAGGATTTTGTAGAGCTATTCCGAATCAGCCCTGTACTGCGAAAGCCATCTTTCTCAACCGGTACGTACATCTTCTTCGTGGAGAACGTCTGCGGTTTTGTCAATTTTAGTTCGTGGCAGTCACATGCCAGGAGAACTCACCCTGAATTATGTCATCCTTCTGTTTGAAGATGGCGCTCTCTGTCTGACGGGTGTCATCAGACATGGCGACGTGATAGGCATTAGAACAGGAAGCCAGAAAGGGGGGACATCATGAGGATATACTGGTAATACAAGGAGATTGAAAAGAAGCAAAAGAAAAAGGAAAACGAAAAAAGAGGGTGGGTGGTAGTGGTGGGATTGCAATTGGCGGATCCTCGGTGGTGAGAAAACGAACGATGGCAGCCCAATTTTCACATGGAAAGCAGGGGTTTGCAGATATGCCTTGATGAGTTGCTTACTACTTACTTACCTAAGCACAGGGCTCTTAGTCGGCGGGTTTCCGCTAGCCTTGGCATCCCGCCCCGCCCTCCGACGTCCCCGATGAGCTGGAAAGACGCAGGACTTCAAGGCAACCTGCCCACAACTATCAAAACGACATCTGAACAGCAAGCTCGAGCATGGTGATCAATTAACGATCAGCTCCCTACCGCAATGGCCGATCAAGAAGATGGTCCGTCTCGGCGTGGACACTCTCCACCGCCCGTTGACACTGCGAGTAACCACGTCCATTGTGATGCCACCAGCATATCCACCGACAATACATCTAGATCGACCTCTGCTATGACTTCTCCATTGACTGTGGAGTTCAAGAACCCAGAAGTCAGCGACCAGTCTCTACCTAAATTTCCTCCGCTGCATAACAATCCACCCCAGATTCCGGAGCAGTCCAACAGACCACCGTCTGGAGGGGAAGACGAGGACGATGCGGAGTCCATAGCACTGCCCTTCCAGCGAAGCACTAGTCCGACCCCGGATCTGAAAAGAAACAAGGGCGCGGAGTACGAAAAGGTGGGAGAGGTAGGAGTTTGCAAGATGCACAAGTTCACATTGTACGAGACTGCCACCCGGTATTTCTTCGTTGGTCAAGATGTGATGGATAGGCGTTTTCGGATCTTGAAAATCGACCGGACGGCGGATGCTGGAAGCCTGAACATTTCTGAAGATGAAATTGTCTATACCAAGAAGGAGATGGGCCAGTTACTGAACGCTATTGATGATGGTAATAAGAGTACTGGAGGACTGAAGCAACGATTCGTGACATGGGGAATTCTTGGCTTCATTCGTTTCACCGGGATATATTACATGCTTGTCATAACCAAGAGAAGCCAAGTGGCTATGATCGGTGGACACTTCGTCTATCAGATCGATAAAACGGAACTTGTCCCCTTGACGATTGCAACCAGCTCCCGTTTCAAACCAGACCATCGGAATCCTGAAGAAGCGCGCTTCATCGGCATACTTGGTAACTTGGATCTCACAAAGTCGTTCCACTACAGCTATTCCTACGATATCACGCGCACGCTGCAGCACAACATAATGGCTGAAAGAGAGGCAATAGCGAAGGGCGTATCCTATCCTCACAATACATGCTACAACTCTATGTTCGTATGGAATAGCTATTTGTTGCAACCCGCGGTAGCTGCTTTGAAAAATACATATGATTGGTGTATACCAGTTATCCATGGCTATATCGATCAGTCCGGTAGGTCTCGTGATACTAAGCTGTGGCCAGACTAACAGTTCCAGCAATTTCAATCTACGGTCGTACTGTATACATAACCATCATTGCAAGGCGGTCCAGGTATTTTGCCGGTGCTCGTTTCTTGAAGCGAGGTGCAAACGATTTGGTATGTTTGGAGCTACTCCGATGATTTTTCGGCTAACAACAGCAGGGCTATGTTGCGAATGATGTCGAGACCGAGCAGATAGTCTCGGAGATGCTAACCACCTCGTTTCACGCTCCTGGAGGTAAGTTATTTGCCAGTCCAAACTTCACATCGTACATCCAGCATCGAGGCAGCATACCTCTTTACTGGACACAAGACAATACCGGCGTTACCCCAAAGCCACCAATCGAATTAAATCTTGTCGATCCATTCTACAGTGCTGCTGCTCTCCACTTTGACAATTTGTTTGAAAGATACGGGGCTCCAGTCTACGTTCTAAACCTGGTAAAATCTCGAGAGCGGACACCCAGAGAATCTAAGCTTCTTCACGAGTTTACAAACGCTATAAAATATCTCAACCAGTTCCTTCCAGCGGACAAGAAAATCATCCACAAGGCATGGGATATGAGTCGTGCTTCGAAAAGTCGTGATCAGGATGTGATTGGGACACTTGAGAACATTGCTGAAGAGGTTGTAACAACGACTGGATTCTTCCATAACGGAGATGGCAATGTTTCCATACCTAGAGTACAAAATGGCGTTGCGAGAACGAATTGTATTGATTGCTTGGACCGGACAAATGCTGCACAGTTCGTGATCGGCAAAAGAGCTCTCGGCCATCAGCTTCATGCCCTTGGAATTATCGCCGACACTTCCATCGACTACGATACTGATGCAGTCAACCTCTTCACACACATGTACCACGACCACGGGGATACCATTGCGATCCAATACGGTGGTTCACAGCTCGTAAATACCATGGAAACCTATCGGAAAATTAACCAATGGACTAGCCATTCGCGAGATATGGTAGAAAGCTTCAAGCGGTACTACAACAACTCTTTCCTCGACGGCCAGCGTCAAGAGGCATACAACCTCTTTCTAGGAAACTACATCTTCACCCAAGGTCAACCCATGCTCTGGGATCTCGCAACAGACTACTACCTCCACCATGCCGACCCACGCGCCTGGTCGGGCAAACGCAGACGCAGCTACATCAACTGGTACACGTCCTCCTTCCTCGAAAAACGCATACTTCCTCCACACGTTGACCCACCTGGTCCTATGTCTCTGAAACCGTTAACCTATTTCGACGAATACTGGGTCGAGTACTACAAACCTCTTTCCGTCTCCTCTCTCCTCAAAGTCTTCTCCTACATGGGCAAGCTCAACTCTACCATCCGCTACATTCCCATTCGCCCCACGCAAGAAGGGCGCTACGATCTCTCCCCCTTCAAAGTACGCACTGAACTCGACCAACACGTGCCGGAACGAAAGACCCGCAAAGAAGTGAACATCGTCGATCCCTCTGAGGAAACAATAGTCGACGATGATAATTTTTCTATGAAATCCGGTGTCACGCTCAACACAAAGCGCATCTCAATCCAACGGTGGCTGCAACCAATTCACGAAAAATCCGATACCCATCCGAGTATCATGAAAGAAACCCAACACTCAACCCTCTCCCCACAAAAACAAAAATTGACACCCCTTGACAAAAGCAAAGCAGCCCAATGGACCTTCACACAAGTGGTGCACGAATCACTCAACCCCTCGGTCTCCACTCAAGAAGAAAGTGATTACGCACGCTACATCTCGCACCCGCAAACTCTGCCTCTGGTTGTAAGTAACGAGATACCGACTGAGATCGATGCCGAGTACCTGGATTATGTGAATGGCAGCTGGAAAGATGTGGGAATTGTTGCTGCGGGTGAGAGAGAAGAGGAAGAGGACGGGGCGATAGTGGAGGAGATGAGGGATTTTCTGACAGTGGGGGAGCGGCCGTTGATAGTGTTTGAGGAGGACTTGGGGAAGAAGAGATATAAGGCTTATAGGAAGTGGTTGTCGGGGAAGAGCTTTTTCAAGCAGCAGCCAATTGATTGAACTGCTCTTGATGTGAGAGGAGCAAAAGATTTTCATTTTATTTTGAGAAAACGACTAGGAGTAAGTAGGCCGGCAGGGTTATACGGAAGGCGTTGCGTTCTTGACGTTGGGCTGGGCCGGGTTGTGGTTGAAGATTTCGGAATTTGATATGTAGCATGAGATACCAGGCGTAGCATGGGAGATTCCAAAATCGAGAAGTTCTAGACATTTGATGGTCCTGATCTTTTGTCAATCTGTGTCGTCGAATCCAAAAATTTCCCCAACCGCCCCGTCGATATCCAACAATGGCCCCAGCTCCATCTTGAAGTCTTCTACCTCCAGCTGTTGAACAGCTTTGACCAGTAACCGTCCCACAACCCTGATTTCGCCCTTCAACTTCGCAACTGTATGCTCTTCTCTTGCCTCCTGCCCCCCCTCCTCAACAGCCTTCCAGCAAAGCACCAACATCCTCACACAACTCTCCCTCCACTCCTCCCCACCAACCCTCACCCAACAACACAGCACCACGACCCTCAGGGTCTTCATCGCCTCCAACAGCCCTTCTATCCGTGCGTTTCCAAAAGGATCAGTCAGGACAGACGACAAGAGCGGGATGATTTCCTTGAGGTGTTTCACGGCGTGGACGCCTTGTTTCTGCACCACGATGCGGAGCTGCACTATCAGGAGCGTGATGATGGAGGGGTGGTTAGAGGCGTGGAACGCTGCGGACATGATTCCTTTCCGGAGAACCATGTCCAGGAACTGGAGACGCTGCACTTCGCTTTCACGCCTCTTCTCATTCTGACTCTTCTCCTTGATCTTCGATCTTGACTCGAGATCCACAGTAGAGTCCTGGTCGAATCTGACCCCGTAAAGTGCCCACAGCGCCTCATACCCTGCCCCAACTATCCTCAGAGAATCTGGTAGAGACGTCGTGGAGGGGAGGAGCATGAGCGTGGGCAAGATGGCATCTTCAAAGACGGAGGAGAGACCTGTTTGTAAGAGGAGGGAGGCGGTGAGTTTCGGGAGGAAAAGAGCTGTGAGATGGAGGCCGCGGGGAAGGAGGGAGGGGGAGGGGGAGTCGAGGAGGGTTAGTAGAGGTGGGAGGATCAAGGGCCAGGATTGAGATGTTGCTGCGCTCTATGGTATCAATTGGTTAACTCTCTTGTTCTTATTTTGCGATCGTGGAAGAATAGAGTAAGCAAGAACGTACCGAGATGTGTATCAGAGCCCATTCCAACACTGCAACCGACCACGGCTTCTCATACCTCCACGGTTTCCCTGCTCTTTCATTCGCGAAATCAACTCGTTTCGGTGGTGCTGAACTTGGTGCTGCTTTCCTCCCAGACGTAGTGATCGTCGCTGGTGCGGAGGCGGAGAAGAGCGGCCGGATGAACGTTTGCAGGAGGGTCGGTATGAAGTCCGGGGAGGACGTTTGGGCCTCGATGGAAGGGAGAGAGAGCAGTGAGGAGGCAAGGGACAGGGACAGCGGCGTTGTCCAGGGATCTTGGGGAGAGGTGTGCGCAAGTATTGAGATGAGAGTTTGATTTTCTGGGAAAGACGTGGTAGACGTGGTGAGGGTGAGAATGGTGAGCAGGCTTCTGAGGCCGAGGATTGCTTTTTGCCGAGCACTATGCAGATACTGTTGGCGAGTTTCCAATGATAAATCTGTAACTCAGGTTTAGACTTCTGCAGTAAAAGGTCAAATCAAGACCTACTTTCAGGTGCATCGTCTTCGGTGATGCATTCTGCAGTTGGGAGAATCGCCCGAGACAGCCAGGATGAGAGGGCGGCGATATGCTCCTCATCGCTGCCTACACGTGGCAGCGTCTCTGAATTGGACAGACAACTGCTCACAATAACAAGGTTCTGTAGTTCATCCTCGTGGGCTGCGATACAGATACACTCATCTGCGAGCTGGGCGATCGAGTACTCTTCAGGCAGGGCTAGCAGACACAATTGTCAGAAATAGCGCGAGTAGCGAGGGAAAGAGCTTTACATTGTGAAGGGAGCTGCGGGATTTCATCTGCATTGGAGCTTTTCGATATTTCTGCCTTCGCGGATTGGCGTGCTTGGGCGAACATGTTGATTATGGGGTTGAGTTGTGGAGCATGTGTTGGAACTCCCAGAGATACCCCGTGATTTGTCGGTTGCTGCAAGCGAGCGTTAGCTCGCCCCTTTCCCTCAATGCACAATGGCTGGCGAAAGATAACTGGGCTGGTCTGGAGGGCTCAGGTTGGCATTAGAAATAATATTTAACTGATATTCCTGTGGGGATCCTAATTCGTTGGTTTACGCTTCAGGGTTGTGAGAGATCAAGTGAGATGTGCAAGGAGATCAGACAAAAGACAAGTCATAGCCATGACGGATTCATCTAAGCGTGTATGTACGCAGCAGTACAAGTTAAGCGAAATCTATTGCGGCATCGGAATCTGCAATTCCTCTCTGCGTCTCTTCAACCCCTGAATGGCTTCCTGATAGTCCTCCACGCCGGGATTTCGAAGCTGCCACTCCATCACTACGTCTAAAGCCGGTTTCATCCAAACACCAGGCTTAATGCCACCGAGTTCCTTGCACAGTTGCTTCCCATCAATGATGCTCTTCACACTAGCTGCGTCCATAATTTTCATCCTGTTCAAGTGAGTAATGAACTCTGCCCAATCGCTGACTATGGCACTGAATGCTTCTTTGACGTTAGCGTAGAAATGGATAATGTTGAGAGGTATGACTTACATCCTGTGTCACTATTCAGAGCGTCGACTAGAATCGCGAACAAAGCCTGAAGACGCCAGTATCCGCCTTGAGAGTTCCATCGGCGGATAGTCATGCCTACAATGGCCGGGTCGTTGGTGTAATCATCCTTCCGCACAATCGCCTCCTTGAGCTCGGTAATCTGCTCCCGATGTCTAAAAGCCCCTGTGATCGCATCGCAGATCTTGGACGGCAATTTCAAGCCTTCTCTGGCGACTCTCGTTCCAAGCGGTAAAGGCACCTTGAAGCTACCAGCAGGAGGCTGAGGTAGTGGAGATTGAGACCAGGGCGTGAGAGATGCTAAGACCCAGCTTATGTACTTTACGTCATCCAAATTCTCCGGAAAGAGACTTTCATAGATGACTCCTAGTTTCTCGTTGGATTTGAGTTCCGCTAAGAACTCATAAGCGATGTGCCAGTCTTTAGTATCTGGGGTAAAAGCTCCTTCAGTCTTAGGATCGCTGAAGATTGTCGAATAGAGTCCAAGTCTATCGATCAGATTCAAAGAGCCTTTGGGATCTCGGCCTACATTTGGATTAGAAGAGCTTTTTGAACAGAAGTTTACTGAGTGACTGACCTTTACTAAGCATCTTCTCGAGCTCAGCACCAACCCGCTCCCGACTAATCTTGGAGTTCAGAGCTGTCATGACAGCAGGATCGCTCATAGCAGCTTCAGACGCAGGATCAATAGTGAAATCTAACCGGCTCGAAAATCGAATCAACCTCAAGACACGCAGCGGGTCATCCGTGAACGTAGTCTTGGGCTCGAGAGGGGTCCTGATGCGGCGTGTAGTAAGATCCTCCAGACCAGACGTGAAGTCTTCCACCAAATCGGTATGGAGGTTGTAGAAGAGCGCATTGATAGTAGCATCTCGTCTCAAAGCATCCTCTTCCGCAGTACCAAACTCCATCTGAGGATTCCGGCTGTCATCTAAATAGGTCTCCTTCCGTAAATTGACGAAATCGACATCGAAGCCATAAATCTTCGTAGTTACGGTCTCGAGATGTTTGGACTTTTCCGGGTTTGCAGAAATCTTGTGAAGGTTGCCCAGGCCACCGGCACCGAAACCGTGCTTCCTCTGGTTACCCTTATCCGTTAGATACTCTCGCATCTTGGTACTGAAAGCATGACCGGTCATAGCATTGATCGCCGTATCGATATCATTACTTGGAATGCCAAGAAGCTTATCCCGGACCCATCCACCTGCAAATCGAAGCTCGATCTTCTCTTTGATCTCCTTGGACTCGTCAATGTAGCGAGCAACATCGAGCAGAAGGTTCCTCAACTGAGACTCCTGTCGAGTTAGCGTGATTTTTACTGTCGCCATCCCGCACCTAGAAATCTTCACCGGACGAAGCTCCTCGAGAACTGATCGCTTGCGTTTCATGTGATGGCATGAAAAGAAGGCTCTGGTGAGGGTGAAAGTGACTCTGGATGGGACTCCAATGGTGTTTAGGCACCTGGCGAAGAAAGTGCGTGGGCGGGGGAGAATCATCAGCTCGGCGACAACCAATAAATTTGTGAGTAACTTGGAGAATTCAAGAAGTACAGTCCCAATATACAGCTTCAATCGATTTTTCCCTCTACACCAAAGACTCCCACATGAGCATAAATGGAAGGTCACGTGAAGATTGACGATAAAGAAGACAACACCCAAGCATGTTCGGCTGTTCCCAAACATGTCCCAGTTCAGCAATTTGCGCCCCCATATTCTGAGGATGCACCACAGCATAAATGAATGGAAACGCAGTACGAGAAGATATATTAATTCCTGAAGCTCATGTCGACTTTCTCAATTGCGACGAGCGCTCCGTCTGATCAGGTACACCAGGCTGTGACGAGTCCGAGCCAGATCCACTGCTGACATTCACCAAGCCGTCGGGTTCCTCTTCACGCGCACGTTGCTGTGCTGCTTTCTAGCCACTGAAAAACAGAACCAATACTTCTTACCACGGCTATAGATACTGCGCTGGTCTTCATGACACCTCCAAATCATGCCTCGCCTTCTGAGCCCCCGGAACCTGTCCGCGCGTCTCTGAGACCGCCCAAGATCAGGGCTTCCACAGATACAATAACATCTTCAGTCTCGACTCTGCCATACCGAGCCTCTAATGCCTCCGTATCCTCGCTGTTTGCATCGACTTCCACGCCGACAGGGTCCCGTTCTGTTTCTCCCAGCGGTCTCGGAACCCCTCCACGCATGTCTGGCTCTGTGTTTGGGGGCACGCCAGGAGAGGGTACGCAAATCCCTTCGGCAGACCGGCCAGAAGACCCTCGAAATCTGATTCTGCAGGCATTCGTACCGCATATTGCGGTCCACACATCTATGGACACAGAGGAGCTTGTAAAGGATAAAGGATTTGATGAGGGGCTGTGGGAGTTATTGAGACCATTCGGAGAGCGGGTACAAGGGAAGGTCACTGTGAGGGACAGTATAGGTGCGGGAAAGGCTTTCGAAGACTTCGCAGTGCGGTTTGTTCAACTTGGGGATGGGCAAGAGGCCCCAGAGAGCGTTGCGGGCTCTCGGAAAAGTGGTGATGGAAGAAATCCATTATCAAAAGGAAACAAACCAACACCAGGGCCCGTTGTCGCTCAGCGCGCTAGGACTGGAGGAGATATCGTATCAATTGAAACTTTGGTGGACCGACATTTGACGCACGCCGAGGACTACTCCAATATGGACGCCGAGGACTATTTGTCGTTCAAGGAGTCGCGGCCTCGAAGTCCTGATATACCGTCTCCTTTCTATACGCTATATCTCCGAAGGTTACTTTCCGGAATTCCTCTGGCACCTCATGAAACATTTTCTCATCCTGTGGCTTGTGTTATTGCAATCAGCTCCCGGAATACCAGTCCAATAGAGACCCTACGGAATCTGTATGATGACACGAGTTTTGGAGAAAAAAGATTACCTCTATGGGTCAACAGCGAGTACCTGAGATACTATGTTTTGGTCCACGATGAAGAACGAGATGACATCACGAAATCCATCACTCTGTTTGAGCAAATGAAGCGTCATTTTGGGCTTCATTGCCACCTACTCAGGCTCCGGAGTACACAGTGCGTAGCAACGGACGATGATAGTGTCGAGCTACCCCGGTGTGAGTGGCTATCAGCCTCAGAAGAAATGGCGGAGATTCGCAAACGAGAACGTGAAGAAGACGTTGAAGATGCACATCTGTGTATCTTTGAGTCAGATACTACAGCCATAAAAACTTTCATTAGAGAGATGGTTACGCAATCTATCATTCCTTCGATGGAACGATGTGTAGCTACTTGGAACGATCAGGTTGCTTCGCGACGGCGGGGCTTCAGTGGACGTCTTACCAATATCACGAAGAAATGGTCTGTATTCGGAGGAGTCTCGAAAGCTTCAACGAATGGGCCTCCTGGAGGTAGATCGAGTGGCAATTACGAGGTTGGGCTGGGGTTCTACAAGCCCGAAACGCCTGAAGCTATAATGCGAAAGCTAGCTGACTACGCCTTCATGCTCCGAGACTGGAAGTTGGCGCAGTCAACCTATGAGTTGTTGCGCTCGGACTTCAATAACGATAATGCATGGAAGTACCACGCCGGTGCAAATGAGATGGCGGCAATCAGTACCCTCATGAATGCGCAGTCCATGAGTATCAAGACAAGGACAGAAACTATTGACAAGTGGCTAGATGCGGCTCAGTATTCCTACAACACCAGATGCACAGCATCGTATGGTGCCCTTCGGTCTGTAACATTGGTTATGGAATTACTCAGACTTAGAGGCGGATCAGCTACTGCGGACGCAGCGCAATGGGGACAGAGGCTTCTAGAGCTGAAAGTCATCGGCGTAGTTGGCGATGCCTTGATAAAAGAGCGCGTCGCAGCGTGCTACGCATCAAAGAAAGGCACAGGCTCGGGGATGTGGGGTGCCAGAACGAGGAAATCCGCATTTTGGAGCATCCGAGCCGCGGACGCATGGCTGACTCTCGGCAAACCCCATCAATCAAAACAATGCCTAGACGAAGCCACTGCAAAATACTCAATCATGGGTGATAAAGACAATCTCGCAAGGTTCGTAGGAGCGACGGAGTTCATACAGTCCTTGCAGAGAGAAGTAAAACTAGCGATTTATCCGGAGTCAGCCATCGAAGGGCCTGGAGGCATAGATGACCTTACCGATACTACGATAGATGTAGAGAGCGAGACTCTCACCTCACGGCCCCATAGAAGGAGTCTATTGGGCGCAGTGCCACCTCTGGCTGGTCTCGAATCTGCACCTTTGCACAGTACTCTGCTGGGGGACAACGACGAAGCCCCAAAGCCCGACCAGTTTGTGTAATATTCTACTGTTTAAAAGACGCACATGCCCTGCACTTGTAAGCGGGCTGGGACGGCGTCGAGGTGTTCAGATTGGGAGATAAATATGCACGTGTATATACATATACAGGACGCTTGGATTTATCTTCGTCTCTGGCGACAAGCACAGAGACAAATACGTACCCGATTGGTATCAACCGAGAATTTGCCTAGATTTATCGTGCATAAAACCTGTGTGTATCACAGACTTACCCGTGCACAAGACTGTGCATAATAATGTCACGTGCGCGGGCCCGTTATCCCGCTTATCGAGGCAGCCGCGCAGTACATCAACAAAGAAAACAACCGCCGTCTCAACCTCATAATCGCTCTTTTCCAAAACCTTAGGAGTGGTCACAAATGCCAGATCACTCACGATGAGTGAGCTTCTGAACTTTTTGCTAAGTAAAGAGCCTCAATTCCGCAAGTAGGTTGTCTCCTCGATCTCCAATCCAACCATACAATCAATGTATGTTCATCCAGAGCGTTGCCCTGTATCTTACTATCGTATAACTAAGCCGTCCCCAAGAACTCGCCTCGAAGACCTCTATTCCGACTTTGCCAAAACCCGTACGATCAATCCAGACGGCTACCAAGCCAACAACACCGCCTGGCTTAACGGACTCTCGCACGCCGCTCTGTCGGGGGCTTGTCCCTCCCCATCTCCTAACCCCTCACACCTTACTATTACCATCTCTTCCTCGCTGCTCACGGCCCTTGAAACAAGAGAATATGGTCGTCCCTCTGCCCTTGGCGCCGTGATACAGGAGGCTCTCAAGAGCAAGCAGTGGATCGACTACAATGAGTTCATAAGCAGTGAGCACAGCGTGTATAAGCGCGGCTGGGGCTTTAGTCTTGGGGCGAGCGTCCCGAGCGTGGGAGACGTTCTGGGCTGGGGATTGCGGCAAGTAGGGCTGGGATTTGTGATCGGAGGGGAGAGGATTAGAGATGGGAGGTTGGTTGTCATGGAGAACTTGGAAGGGGTGGGGAAGAGTATTAAGAAGCGGATTGAGGACGTGAGGGGGAGAGTTGATCGTATCTTCTCTAGAGAGGCGTTTCGAGAGACCTATGGAAGCATCGAGGGGTCTGGAAGTAAGCTCTCGGATATTGACATGGAGGTCTTATTAAGGTTTTTGGAGAGGGAGGAGGGCGTGCTGGCATATGATGCCACAACAGTTAAGCTGAAAGCTCCGAACTCGAAAACAGCTACTGCAATTACGGAGCAGGATACGACGATTGCATCGCTCAAGTCTCTGATTAAAGACCTAGAAACACAGACGGCAGTTCTGACCACCAAGATCGATGAGCTCAATGCCACGGCCAAAGAAGCAGTGGTAAAAAAGAATAGAGTCTCCGCCCTCGCCGCCCTCCGATCCAAAAAGCTCGCCGAAACGACTCTCACGAAACGGTACGGTACATTAGCGCAACTGGAGGAGGTCTTTTCCTCGATCGAGCAAGCCGCGTCCCAAATCGAGTTAGTGGGTGTGATGGAAGCCAGCGCGCAGGTATTGACGGGTCTAAATAAGGAGGCTGGAGGCGTTGAGAAGGTGGATGATGTGGTCGAGCGGCTGAGGGAACAAATGGCGCTAGTGGATGAGGTTGGAAATGTTGTTGCGGAAGTTGGGCAGGGTAATGCGGTAGTGGATGAGGAGGTGGATGGTGAGTTGGAGGCGATGGAGAGAGAGGAGCAGGAGAAGGTCGAGACTAAGGGGAGGCTGGAGAGAGAAGAAAGGGAAATGAAAGCTGCTGAGGAAACGAAGAAGCGGTTGGGTGCTTTGGCAGAAGAAGAGAAGCTGGCTATGGAAGCAGCTGCGAAGAGAGAAACAGAAAGTGCAAAGCAAGAAAAGGAGATCGTCGGTCTGGTCAAGCGGGTATCTTTGGAACCCGAGGCGGAGCATCCGTAGATCACGACATTCATGAGTTTTATGTACATCACGCGTTACAGCAGGAGTTGGTGTTTGAGAGATTTTTATTTGATAGCCTGTGAATAGCACGCTAGGGTTGTACTGGTCTAAATGTATGGGTATCTGATGCGATACCGGGATTTTTGTCAAGCATCGGCAGAGCACTCGCGTACTGTGATGATAGCTTTTGAGACGAGCTCATTGCTTGAACATCTTCTTCCAAAAGTCTTCGCTGTGATCCACTCGACTTGATAGTTGGTGCCTCCTCGTTTTCCCCTACATCGTTACCTCTGGGCGACGTGGAAATCCCAGGCGCTCCCTCCCCATGTTCTGATACCTCGGGCGAGGAAGTCTTCAATACCTTCTTCCGAGCCTTTAGTATCAGATCTTGAAACGAGTCCCTATTAGCACTCGAGTACGCCTTCCCATCAAACTCCTTATCTTTAATTTGCGCCCCCGAGCTCTGTGTGTAATTCGAGGCCTGCGCTTTTGCTCCCTGCGTCTTTTCCCAAGTCACCAAATCTCGCTTTAACTCGCTCTTCTCTCTCGGTTTCGTGGCATCGCAGTTCGCATTCCATAGCGTGATCCACTCCGTATATCGCTTCTCCATTAGGGGCTTGTTTCCTGCGGCGCTGATGCCGGCATCGTTTAACTTCTTCCGTAACGTTGCTTCTTTCATCATGGAGAAGTTGATCTGAGGTAGTCGTTCCGGACGTTTGGGGGCTGCGTCCGGAGCGCTGAAGGGATTCTGAACGGAGCCCCTCCTCGATGTACCGCCCGATATTGGTCTCCTTACTCGAGGCTCATCCATGCATCCGCGGTCGATATGGGCATTGATAATGCTCTCCTTGACTTCTTTTTGGCAAATCGGGCATAACACGAAGCCATTTTCTGTGAGATGTCAGAAAAAATACACAGAGAGGGCTGCTCCAACCCGCCCATACCTGGAACATAATCTTCGTCATCCTCTTCCGTATCTTGAATCGCTGCCTGGCTTCGAGTCGGCGCCTTCCTCCCAGCAGCCCTCCCTGAAGTCCTTGTCCTCTTCTTCGGCACCTCTTCTTCATCCCCCGAATCCAAAACCTCCCTCCTCCTCTTCGGCGAAAACCCCTTCCCCACGGTATCAGGTCTCCTAGCAAACTCTAGCACATCTGGCCTCCCCTTCCTAAACGCTTCCACTAGATCCTCCATCGCCGCATTATGCCGTAGTTTGAGCTCCTGGTCTTTCGTCCGGCAAGCGGGACATTGCCCATCGTTGCTGAGACAGCGCCGTATACAGAGCGAGCAGAAGGTGTGCGAGCAGGATGTGATCATCGGCGTTTGGTAGAAGTCTTTGCAGACCTGGCAGCGCAAGGCTGAATCAACGGCGGCGAGGGATCTGAGGGGCGTCTCGAGCCAGTCCGTCGAATCTTCCAGCTCATCGTCCTTGTTCTTATTCATGGTATTTTCGCGAGTCGCGATTATCTTGTTCCGTCTCTAGCGAAGTATAGCGACGAATTCTTGCATTATGAGGTGATGTCGGCTTGCATGTAGCCCGACCCCGCGTAAAGTGGTCGCGTCTCTAAAGCGCGTCGAACCGAAGTCTAAGAAAACATCGCCCAAGACTACAACTTCGGACGATAGTCGCAAAACCATGACGGACTATAAGACGTATCTAGCTACGAGTATCCTGACGGAAGACAAAGTGGTATGAAATATCCGAGAGCAATTGGGATAATGGCCAATTCAATCACCAGGTTACCTACCGGCTTCTTAGTCGCACCCTGAAGGTCCACGTCAATACTGCAAAGGAGTGAGTAGTTGAGTATTGACAGCGGACATCGATGCTAATGGAAGCCAGAATGCTATTTGAATTCCACCGAAATCAAAATGCGAAGAAACCAGGCACAATTCACGCAACCTACCTTATTAGTGGTACGAAACGAAAGGAAGATCCATTTGTCACAAACGGCGCGCCGCAGAAGGATGGAGAGGATGACTATATGCAGAGCAGTCCATTCATGAGTAGCTCAATGCCTCATCCAGACAGTGCTAGCGGAGAGAGCGGCGTGCTGAGCATCACTCTAGTCAAGGAGGAACAATTGGAAGGTCAAATCACCCTCCTCTGTCCCATGAAATTACTGAACATCTACTGTAGAGGTACAGTCACAATATGAGCGGATATCATCGATACATGTTTACAGTATCGGGCCTCATCCTTTGAAGGTGAGACTCCCATAAAAACTCGTATAGCATTCCTGACACTTTCACAGGATTTACAAATACTATCAGACATAACCCGAGAAATCCAAGTCCTCTGCCTTAACGAAGATGCCCTCGAATCCGCACCCAAGTATGGCACTATCCTGAATCCAAATGTTAAAAGACGACCAACTCGTCGCCCACCCCCAATAGCAGAAGCCCCCGCGCCAATCAAGACCCAGCCCCCAAAACCCAAGATACCCGAGCCCAAAGAGGATGCGAAACCATCCAGGCAAGAAAGTAAGAACTCGCAGCTTTCAACAGCCGCAAAAGACTTCTTCGCGAAAGGCAAAGAGACGAAAAGCAAAGACAAGGCCAAGCAGGCAGCTTCCTCATCCAAAGAATCCACACAAAACCCCCAGAACTTGAAACGAGACAACTCCAGCATATTCAAATCTTTCACGAAAGCGAATTCGAAGCCGAAGCGCGAAGGGACAGACAGCTCAGCCGTGGACTCCCCCGCGCTGAGTGCAGCAGAGGATTCGCCAATGAGAGATACGGAGGATGACGACGATGAGGAGGATACGTATGTTGCGGCGCCAGCGCCTAGCAAGAAGACTGTGGAGAGTGATCGCAAGAGTAGGAAGGAGAGGGAGGCGGCGCTAAAGAAGATGATGGAGGATGATAGTGAGGAGATCGTGGAGCCAAAGGCTAAGAGGCAGAAGAGCGAAGAGGTCGTGGAGAAAGAGAAGAAAAGGGAGGAGGAGAGTGAGAGCGTGGAATCGAAGGAGGAAATGCCGAGTGTTACTGTCAGTGATGCTAGACGTAGGGGTAGGAGGCGCGTGATGAAGAAGAAGACTGTTAAGGATGATGAGGGGTATCTCGGTAAGTTGCTGCTCCCTCGCTTTCGGGGGCGATTCACTGATGAGGAATAGTCACGAAGGAAGAGCCGGTCTGGGAGTCTTTCTCTGAAGACGAGCCAGTTGAGAAGCCGAAGCCAAAGATGCAAGCTTCAAGTACGACGAAAGTAAAGAAGCCAGCTGCGAAGGCTGGCCAGGGCAACATCATGTCATTCTTTGGAAAGAAATGAAGACCATGCGGCTTCCTTTCCTGCCATAATTAATTATGGTGAACGGCGTTCAGCATTACTGCTTCATATCACATGTCATATATGAACGGCTATGAGACCTAAATACAATTGATACAGATACCTTGAACCAATTCTAACCAAAAACATGCCAGCCATACTCCCACACCGTTGGTTGTTCTAAACATATTATTCTCCTACTGTATACGGCTCGGATCCCTCTCCGAATATCAGGTGAGGTTTTCGCTTTGCTAGATCAAGGATGGTCTGCGCGAAGACGCTATTTGCCCCTGAATAAATTAGCAAGATGGACAATAGCTTCCGGAGTCATGAACTTACATGCAAACCAACTCCCTGGCCCAAAGTCAGCATCCGTGTCCATATTATGAGCAAGACCATGGGAAAGGGGTGGAAAACATACTGGTGTAATCCGAAATCCGATTTACGTTGATACTCTCATGCACCAGCCCCAACGCGCTAGCCTGCAACACCATGTCCACACATTCGGAAATCTCGGTATCATTATCCGAAGTCATGGCCTGCATAAGCAGACTCATCGGCCATGCATGCTGGAGCCCGACATGCGGGCCCCCTATCCCGCGAAAAGCGGTGCCTTCCAGATAGTACGGATTGCTGGCTTTGTTCAGCAGCATCTTGCGCGTGTTCCGGTAGACGGGGTCGTCGGCTGCGACAAAGCCCAGGATAGGCAGAGCGAGAAGAGAGGGCACGTTTGCGTCGTCCATTAAGATATGGGAGCCGTAACCGTCGACTTCGTAGGCGAAGACGCGGCCGAATTTATTGTGGTTTACTACGCCATGAGCCCAGATGCCATCATTGATGCTCTGGGCCCGCTTTGCTAGTATTTGAGACAGGCCCGTGTTCTTGGCCGTTGCGAGGATCTCGGATGTCTTCTTCAGCTCGATGGCCATTTGAGCGTTGGCTGGTATTAAAAAGCCCAGAATCGTCGAATCATCGCTGGGCCGGAATGCGCTGCGTATTAGGCCTGTACCGTAATTCAAAGGGTTGCCAACCCCAGAAAGGGGCAGGGTTTCAGTGCCTTGGTCGGTTCTTCGACTGAAAGTATAGGCATTGCGCTCGTATCGAGATGTCTCAGAATCAAAGGTAGATTGTGATTGCTGGTCCAGGACTTCAAGTAATGTATCCAATGCTTTGTACCACCGCGGGGTAAGGAAAGCTAGGGATTTGGTATTGTTATAAAACGTATTTCCAAGGGCAAGAAAATGTCCTAGGGAATCCAGCTCGTACTTGCATTCGAACACGAAGGAAGGCTCGTATGCCGGATGCACCACATCATCTTGTCCGTTCTGTGAAGCTGATAGCTGTGACGCCGGAGGAGGTTGGAACGCATTGCAATACGGTGACTCGATGACATACTCTGCCTGGGTGTTAATCGCTCCTAGTATAAGAGTGAAGATCTTCTCGTCCTTCATCGCCAAAGGTTGGTATTGCAGCAACTGGTTCGTCGAGTCCCGTAGCCACTCCGCGTTGATGTCCCCCGTCACTACGAATGACTGCGGCCCATCCCATTTCCACGATTCTCTGGAGCTTCGCTTCAACTCCGTGTGCTTGGTTTTCCCGTCGACATGCCACCGTACGGTCGTATCCAGGGTATTGGGGAAGGCGTTCTCGAATAGCCGGGCCAGGTCTTTGTCTACCATCCTCGCCGTTACATCCTCAATCACCTTTTCGACCAGCGGTGATGTGAAGGTTCGGCAATATATCGAGGGCCTTTGGAAAGGCAGGCCTAACGGCCCCTCTGAGAAAGGCCGGCTTCAAGATATTAGCTTGTATATTAGCTGATGGAAGCCGGAGCACGCACTGAGGAAAGGCGGAATATTTCTTGTAATCCGGACACGCATGCGCGTACTCAGAATCCTGGTCGATTTCTGGGGGAGTGGCCATGACTTTCCATACTCCCAGCCATACTGGCCATGCTCGCAAAGATATTGAATGCATGGTAAACGAGCAGTCCAGCGTCGAGCGGTGTGTCTACTCCAGATGGTCACAAAGGGTTATACATTCGATTCACCCGCTGGCTCCCTTAGTCATTCGGTTGTACTGGAGCTCAATACGAAGGATATTTATTAAGGTTCACTCCAACACCTCCGTGTAGTATTTTTGGAGTGGGTTGAAACCCTGTGGGCGCTGTTGTTTCAAAGCCTTGCGCCTACAAGGCTGTAAGTCAGCTGATTATACCTCGCTTATGTAATATGGTGCTCCTCATTTTCAGAGCATGTTCAGTTCGGTTCAGGCGACGACGACGACGACTTCACAATCGACTTCATCCCTATCATCACGATCAAGGCATTTGCCCTGCCATCCTCTTTCTTCGCAAATTATAGAGAGAAATACGGTCCTCGCTCCATACGCCCACAACTGTCCTCAAGGCGGCAGAAACTGAGAATACTTGCCAATCTTCTCCCGGTAAGTTCAGCGAAGCAATGTTTATCAAAGCCCACTCCGATCTGCTTTGCGGAAGTTATGTGCTTTATCAATTTCTTTGATCTTTGGTCTGATTTTCTGGCTCCTGGCATAGTGGCTGGGATAGGCCTGGTGTTGTACAGTACCCGTGTAGTGTACTCCGAGAAGACTGTGTCTTGCAGGCCACCAATGAAAATGGCTAAGCGTACAGAAGTATCATTTGGGTCCGGAGGTCGTTATTTACTTGGTCGGTAGGCCAGTGGTTGCCATATGGTTGACAGTCCCTGTATTGTGCTCCTTTCACTCTGATATCACGTGGAAATACTCCAAGCCTCATTCAAGGTTGCCTACGCTTCTCGCCCCCTCGTTCAGACGACTCGGACATTTGACCCTCTAGTCCTTCAAATATACGCACAGCCATACTGTCTGGAAGGCGCTCGTTGACCTCGTCTTTACTTCGTGGATCATTTGCAATGTAAGTCCACAACTTCCTTCTCAATATTCATGCTTGAGCTCGTACTGACAGAGTGGGGAGAGAAATCGTGCCCTCATCCAGCGTGAGCTAAGCACACGCAGTCTGGGAATGCCAAGCGATGGACGAAATGGTCGTCAAAATAAAGAGAGCCTGTTTGCATTCACCCGATTCGGGGGATGTGTGATACGCAGCGGCATGAGGTACAGTTTGCTTACGGCACTCGGGACGACTCTGGGCTCATCGCATCACGCAAGCTCCAGAATATCTACCTGTTACCGTAGTTGAGCAAAGAGAATGTGAGAGACGATCTGCTTGAACTCACCAAGCTACTATTCCTTTGGTCCGCTTACCCTCCTGCAGGGCTTGCTGTTTCACATAATCGCCGACTGCTTGGTTGGACCACTGTCATACTTTTGGTTACTTTCAATGGATGTGCTATCATCATGCATGGGCCACATCATAATAGCGTCGTAACATGGGTTCGAGGCGAAGTGCACCAAGTTGATAGCATAGAAATTCTCGAGGACAGCTGATCTTGGAGGCCCAAAGCCATCTCCTCTCGGTACTTCAAGGAATTATCAATGAGCTTGTCGATGGCCTATCTCAAATGAGGATTCAACTACGTCGATAACTCCGAATCTTGTCGCCTTGCAAAGCGGTGCGAAATTACAATGTACATCGATGAAGCGCTGCCTAGCTCGTGTCCTTAGAGACTCGTATCCTTGTTCTTTTAGATATACAATCTCGCTACATCCCTTGCGCACTTCCTTGTCGCCCAGGATTCAAGGCTCTCCACAATCTTAATCGCTCCATGGTCGCCGGCAAAGCGTGTTTGACACATGGCGTTAAGGACTTGACCGACGACCCTTGCCAGCAAGCCACATGGAATGTCGAGCCTTTCATCACCAAAGATCCACTGCCCTGGTGCATTTCATGCTTGACCACCGACCCCGATGCACCAGATGTATTGGACAAATTTCGGCTTCTTGAATTCCCCTCAGACCAACATCCCGGTAGCGCACGCACAGAAGAGCGAGCAAGGATTGGCGAGACGCCATTGAGGAAGGTCTCGGACCTGGCGACTTTCAACGGACTGCTCTGGCTGGTATGATCGCATCGACCGCGCTTCCAGCAAGACACGCCGAAATCAAGTGAGATGGATCACGGTCTTGCTTGGAGAAGGCTCAACAACAACCAGCTCACAAAATCCCTTAATACACACTCATAGTCCCTAGTCAGCTTTTCGCGAGACGGTGGATGAGTGTACCTTGGAGCAGGTTTATGGACGCCATGGCCATGATGGACTCCGTGCCTAAACGCAGCGGCGGCCCCGCAGTCCAAGTCATTCCCGGCAAGGAGTCAAAGTGGCTTAGAGAAGGAGCAATTATTATCCATCGCCCGCACCCTGACTCTACCCTCGATCTGGTGTTGGCGAACTTGATTGGAAAACGCAGTGGGAAGGTTTTTTGGATGGAGCAAAGATGCTTTGGAGACGGTTAAGAATCAATCCTGTGGGTAACTGCAAACAGATATGAAGCGTACTCGTACTCGAAAGAACAATTCATCAGCTGAGATTTGCGCGCGCTTGGCGTGTGGCTTCGACACCTGTCAGATCTGACTTGGGATGCCGTATCGACGAGCCACCAGGAACCCATTGAGCTTGAGCTTCGAAAATCCGATGGCCGCAAGTCGGAAGAGCAAGGATGGGATCCAGCCGCCAAATTATTTGTATGGATTCTGCCTAGCACATTCCCAAGATGCCTTGGAAATCCTTCATATTCATCCTAAGTAGCTTGGCAAGGCGAGTTTTGCTTTTCACGACCAAACGTCACACACTCAATTTACCGCGCCATACAGTGTAGATAATTACACCATCGTGGTCGGAGATGCATGAGCAGTCTCTATACTCAAGGTCAGCAAATGGAATAGTGTAAATGGTCAACGCCAGGCAGTCAACTGCCAAGGGATTACTATATGGCCAGGGTGGCGCACGGCATTGATCGTGAAACCTGTACTGTTATCAGATGCCGACAAGCGGCAGCATCTGATAACCGCACAAGATACGCTGGGGGTAGCATGGAGTCACACGGAACAGGCAGATGGTTCATGTGGAGCACGATACTCGGAGATTCGACGACACGGCCCGGACGGCATCACACCAGACGACGACGACGACCCGAGAAGCAGACGCCAGATTGCAGGCGTATCCAGACCCAGGCCGCAGGAAGGAGGCCGACAGAGGATCAAACGCAGGCAGAGGAGCTCACCGCGGAGAGAAGATAACTCGCGGTACAGGTCGCGCGCGAGCAGAACCGAACCGATCACGCCATCATCGTGCGCACAAGACTTTCTGGAAGTATTACGATGGATGAAGACCTCGGGGATGCCGACCGGGAGAACACCCAGGAGCAGATGCGAGGTCGGGTACGGGTACGGGTCCGGGTAAACGACGCGTGGGGGGTATGAAGTCCGCCGGCCGCGGCTCGTTTCAGCGGTACGATGATTCTGTCATCGCAATGATCGAGGAGATGCGCTCGTCGATTGCGGGAGAGAACATACTGTCGATGAGCTGGTAAGATAAGATGGCACGGGAGGGGGTATTGAGGGGCCTGGGATGGTAGCAAGGCTGACAAGGGCATCTTGAGGGCAATCGAGACATATATGTCGTCGATAGCGTGACGTGACGGAAGCTGGTGGACCAGCCAAGGAATACCACGGTCAATTCCTCTGCTTCTTCAACAGAGGGATTACCACGATGTAAAAGATGTTTACGAATATGTTTACACATATATTCGTATATCTGTACTAATACACATGTTACATATAAATGTATGTGAACATATGTATATATATGACAGAGTTTTGAGGATCGCCAATCTTGTTTGCGAGGGCAATGCGTAGAGCTAGCTGGGGATCACCTTGGATTACAATACGGTTCACGCCGTCCAGTGGAATGGTCGTTCTGCTGTTAAGCCATGTCACAAGTGTATGGGCGCGAAGGAAGTCTCTACCATCCGCCGCCCACAGATTGCAATCGGCCAATTTCAAGCTGAAGAGATCCATTGGAGACCCTGCCGCATCCACCAGGCTTTTCAATACCGGATCCCGTAATTGACCAATATTTGGAGGGTAGCCTGTAGCTATAGAGAAACCCGATTCATCGTCTGTTGAGGAAACGGATGCTTGCCCATCGTACACCAACCACGAAGGCTCCATCACATTTTGTGATGCAGAAAGACTTTCCAACCCGAGGGCTAAGGTCTTTTGACGATGCAAAGGATTTCTTTGCTTAAGCCTCGCTCTGTTGGGAGTACCTGAAAGTTCCAATCTAGGTCTCCAGGTCTGGGTTCATATTCGGTTTGTCAGTTATCAGGCGATGAATCAGCATTTCCACAGTGTCCGCTTGTCGTAAAATACATTTCCAAAATTCTTCATCTGCGCAGTAGTTATATCATACTCGGGATCTTTGATAGCTTGTTGAAACTCGGCTTCGTAAGTGGCGATGCTTATCGTGGAACGAAGACGGTCTTCGAATATTGGTATGCCTGAAAAACCGACCCTGCTTTCATTGTCGCCTCTGAGGTATCTGTCTTGTCGCGTGTTTCTCTTGGTGGCAAGGATAATGGAGACGACTCTTTCAGACGTCCAGCTTAGTGTCTTGGAAGTTGGTCCGGGAGGCCTCTTGCGACTTGACGTTCGGTAATTGAACAGTCATCGGGAATCCACCAAAGAGAGGGCACGAGGGGAGTGGTCGCGTAAGTGGCTTTGGTCTTATCCTGGACAGGTGGTTGAGCTGTGACTCTCCAATTGAACCACCATAGTCTGACTCCATGTTATTGGGGAAGACGATACGTCGTAGAATCGTAGTGAAATGTGCGCCTCGACTGAACACAGCTATACACGTGGCGCAACTGATTGTTTACATGGTACAGCCAATCCTTGAAATAGCTAAACGTTCGAATTGGCTATTTACAAGAATCGAAATAACAGTTCTATGGTTCGAGGTCCATTTTTACTTGCGATCTGGAATGGAACAAGAAGGCTTATGATTTGTCCGAGAGAAAGATCATGTCTTACTTCCAGGATTTGGGATTTGAGATTCCGGCTGCTAGTAAAGTCAAAGCAATATGGGCATTAAATCTCTGCAATTCCAGAGGGCAATTCAGGGGGCGGCGAATAAGCCCAAGAGTCGTCTTGTTTGACTGATCTGACACGCTCCACCAGTCTCTTTGTTGCTGCTATGACTTCAATATCATGGACCCCTCTCCAAAAGCCTTGACAGTATTGGGTGAAGTTGCAATGCTTTTGCCCATCTCGGATTTCGTCATCACTAGATCTGGAATTTATGGTACCGGCGAAACTGTTGTCGCAGGGATTGAAGGAACATCCGTCATGGGAGCGAGCGTAGGTGAGTCACCTATATTTTCAAACACCTGCGGAGTGAGATTTACCTAGATGTTTCTCCGATAGAGAAATCGCTTTTGCCTTCACAAAATAATATTAATGGGATCTATGACTGTGGTATCTATAATTTTCGGATTGGTATTTGGCTATCTTGGCGTCACGAGCCTGCTTTGACGCATGTCTGATTACCATTGAAATTCGCTGTAGGCTACTAATGACGTTATTTACTCTTGCAAAATTTCCAAGAGCTTCAAAGAGAAGTCCTCGCGGGTTCTCAGCGTCACTGAAGGTCTCGAGTTAGAATCCCTCGAGCTAGATTCAGGGAAGCTTTTGGAAAAAGACGACTTTGAATCTTCGTCGCCTTCACTGAGGACTTTGGATACTGCTTACCATGTTAGCTCGAGACCACAGCAGTGTAGAATTTCGGAGTTACTGTAGTCCAGATTCATGTGCAGGGCTCTGAGCAATTGCAATATCATATCTCGGGTTTTGTAATCAGACTGCAGTCGATTGTGGAGTGACGAGCGAGAATTTGAGAATACTTCTATATTGCTAGCCCATAACCTGAAGAGGCTGAGTTTATCTTCAAATTTACCAAGCTGTGTATTCTTCAAATATGCGTGGAAGGACGGAACGTAATCTCGAGATGCCTGCTAAAGAGGTACAAAATTATATGCTACATTTCGAGCTGGGACATCCCAGAGCTTTAAGCTAAGATCAATCAGTATAATTCTTCCATGAGGGCACCATATGACACATTAAGTTATCCATAAGACTGAATAAGGAACTCAAACACCACTACTGGTCATGATTTGAGGATTCTCTGACGCGATCAACATTTGCAGAACTGCGGGAAGTTTTGCAGACAACCTACCCATATAGAAATCCGTACTCTTGTTTGATCTTGGACGAGATTTCCTTGATAAACATAGGCGAAGACCCAGAAGAAACAGTGTAAAGGTGTTCGATGGTAGTTTTGGCGAACTGCCACAAAACATCCATCGCATGATCGCGATCCTTTTGATTCCCAGCAGGGTCATTCCCTGGCCCAAGTTCCCACTTTTCTCTCAGCATTCGATCTTCACCATGCCCAGCTATCAGAACAAGCTCGATGCAAACCCGATCGTATCCTTCTGCTCCCCACACAAGGATCCTGCTCTCTCATCCGTCGCGACCCAGCTTCAATCGATTATGCAGCGCTCCGTCGTGACCTCCGGCTTCCACCCACTCTTTAAAGTTCTCCATGGTTGCGGATCAACAAAGCCGAGTCAATGGAAATCTAGGAGTTTCCGGGCTGTTGAGATGTACGAGTGTGAGAATCTATGGCCGGACATGTCCTTGTTCAAGCGATTCGGTGCGTTGGAGAGGATCTTGGCAACAATAGTTTTTGCATAGGAGAAAGACTTTCAATTTGCAGTAGCAGTATGGTGGTGCATCCGGTCTTGGATGTATGTATATACCTTGTCAACGGGGCTTCCTAGATGATGTCAGGCTCCGGACTGTAGATATCTGCGATGAATTAGGGGGCAACGGAAGCTTCAATAGTTCAGCTGAAAGGTAGATCTACATACGCTTGACATTTACACGCAATCTCCAGGTTGATGACGCCGGGGTAAAGGCTTTGGTGGAGGGTACTGGAAGTGCTATACTTTGTATGATGAGAAATAAGAGCTCAGAACCTGCGACTGCGGGGTATACGCGAATCGCAGCTATGTACGGGGACAGTTGAACGAGGTTCCTCAACCTGATCATGTGACTCGCGACATGGTTGTTCGCAATGCCTTTCGTGTTGCAAGCATAGCAAAGGTGATGAGTTGCTACGAAGCCATTCCTGGATTGGCATATAGCTTCTTCTCTCTGCGAAGGTTCGTTATCTGTAGTGGAGCCCAGCTGACCGGTCTGAACTACTACATAGTATCCTCGAAGAAACAAGAGCCGCGTCTGTATTGGAACTGAGGAGTTTTCTAACATCCCCCGGCTATGGATGCTACTCGGTTCATTATATCGATAAACTCAGCCCATTTTCGGTCGTTCAGCTGCAAAAGCCAAAATCGCCTGGCCTTCAGGATGATTTCGAAAGCGTCTCATAAACACTTCTCAGACATGGACCGGATCACGAGTCGCACAGTACCCAGATGGTTATGATGGAGGAGAGCGAAAGCAAGACATGTGAAAAGATATTGCTAGACGTCCTGCTCCTTTTTGAGACAGCCGTCACAGATCTCGAAACCAGCACTATCATTCAGATTGAGAACCTCAGCCATTGTGAGAGGAGGCACCGGTATTTTTGTGTAAAGTTTCTGGCGGAAGTCAGGAGGCTGCACAAGTTCATTCAGAGCGCCGGAGATTTTGATGTACTGGGCAGGACATTGGACCAATACATGAAAAACCCCGCGGGAATATAGACGCTCTTCGATCTTATCTGCTCTTCGATTGCCACGTTGAAGATGAAATCGAAAATGAGGTTCCAGGTCCCCCTCCGCAGAATGCCCTAGCAATTGAGGAGAAGTTAGAAGGGAGTTTACATGAAATCAGGCACCTTGTAAATTACTGTGTGGTATGAAATAGCTTACATGTTTCAGAAACCGGGCGATCACAGATTCTATCGACTAGGGGCCCTGAGTTTATTACTGTCTACGCGCAGAGATGCATGGAACTTTGTTACACGCATCACCCGAGAATCAAAGCACAAGGACGACATGACGAAAATCCAAAAATATCATAGAAGACCAGAACGATTCTTCGGCATCTCAAACTCCATGGTTCCTGAGAATCTGTGCACGAAAAGATGGATACGTTAACACGCGATGATAGCAAAGTCGGACATGGATCTGATATGGTAGAGTCACTGCACAAGACAGCCCTCAAGTTGAGATTCATGTAGCTCTGGTTTTTGACAATGACGATGGGGATTTGGATACGACATTGCATGCTGCAAGAGTAATCAGATCCTCATCTTTGGCATGTTCTCGCTGATGTAGCCAAGCAGGCAATCGAATATGTAAGAGATGCTTGGAAAGTGGACATCATATCTACGTCATTCGGCTTCACAGACGACTACAAAATAGTCAAAGATGTTAATGATCACACAAACACTCTCATGTTTGCAGCCTCTCTGGATTCTTGCGCTACTGAAGATAGCTCGGTTCGATGCCCAGCTCAGATGAAGCATAAAGTAATCTGTATTCATGCCGCAGATGGCAACGAGCATCCTACCCGCGCCAACCCACCAGAAAACACACAACTGGAAAATGCCAGCATACCCGGAGAGTGCGTACCATCAGGAAAGCGAGAAGACCCTAAGAATGGCGAATCCCGAAAGCCTTACCAGAGCGGGACTTCCATCGCGACGCCGATGGCTGTTGGTGTTGCTGCGCTGGTAGCCGAATTTGCAATGCAGTCTGGGATTCATCGGCAGCATCAGAGTGACGACGAGCTGAAGATCTCTATCGATGAGCCGAAGAGTTCTGCTGGGATCTCGTCGGTTCGACGGCGTATGACCAAGGATGTCTCTACTATATCTCTCCGGGCAAGGTGTTGCTTGGGGATCCCAAGTCGCCGGAACTGGCGAGGTACTCGCAACCTGAAAGCCTTCGTATGGGCGCAGTCTGTGCAATGATATCAGATTCCATGCATGAGAAACATTCCTGAAAGCAGTGATATCACATGCAAAGATGTGCTCGAATCAGCTGTGATCAAAATGAGGACAAGGGAGGGCGCACCAGAGATGGTATATACAGCTCCTAGACAGTGCATGGAGCAGGAAAACCGTCAATATCAGCACGTATTTACGGCTTCAAGGGATACTCTAGCAAAAGCCGCCGTGCAGGTCTAACCAATGGGAATCTGTCCACCGATCTGGACGCCACGCCCCGCATCGCTGAAGAGACAGAGTACGGATTTACATCTTCGGCAGCATTCACGACACAGGAAATCACCCCTATTCCAACAGCACCAGCATCGCCGCAGCATCGACAACATGTCGAATCACCCCAAATCTTGGTTTATCCTCCCGAACAGCCACTTCCCACCCAACACCCTCATCAAACTTGGCCAGATCGTCGCCTCCCCCGTCGAGCCTCACCAAGCCATCGACACCAGCGGGCCTCTTCCCTTCCCTCCCGACATGCCTCAGGTTGAATCCTACGAAGAAGCATACTCGTGGGACGCCAAGTCGGGCTCATCGGGCCACAGTGCTCTCTCGGCCGAGGTGGGTGGGCTGCCCGTCAACGCCGCGCTGAAAGCGGAGTTCAAGCGGAACACGCACAACTGGGCACAGTTCGAGAACCTGGCCACGCAGCTCATTGCCCCGACGAGGGCGTACGTGAACGAGAGCATGATGCGGCCGGTCGTGAAGACGTTTCTGGGCAAGCACCTGCTGCCGAAGAGCGTGTTTATGATCACGGGGGTGAAGATCGCCAAGGGAGCCGAGAAAGGGGTGAAGAGGGATAACATGGTCAGTGGAGGGTTGAACCTGGGCATCGCTCCCGCTCCGGGGATCCCGATCGCGCTTGGTCCGGATGTGGGTGGTGCTGCTGATGGCTCGGAAGAGATCAGGGTGAAGGTTGCGAAGGATTTCGTGTGGGCGATAAGTCTGAGGCAGATTCACTACAGGAGGGGAAAGGTGCGGAAGGAAGAGACACTGTACGATGGTGCTACCTTGGCGTGCGTAGAGGATGACAGCGAGGGCGAGGCCGAGACCGTCGATCCGTCGGAGTTGGATATCGATGGGGTTGACCAGGACCCGAAATCTTTCACTGGCGAGGGCACACGCTTGCTGAGTGTCTCTGAGAAGCACGATGGTGAGGTGGGGGAGGTTTTTCTTGTTGCGGGGAAAGCATAGCTCTTGTCCTGATAGGAGCCCTGGATTTGATAATCTAGCAACAATACTTCTTCTTCTGCTCTGCAAGGCAGCTGCGGTGTATGTTCGATGCTCAAATAGTTGGGAATCAACGTATTTGAAAAGATAATCATACTTACCAAGGATTTCTCGATTCGTGATTACAATTCCTACTCTGCCAGACCAGAATATTGTGACGGATGACATTAGATCCATGTTCTGACGACCAGGCGCTGTTCTAGCAACAAGAATAACGAGAGCCGCTGAGAAAAGGGTGCGTGAGAATCTCATGTGGTTGAGATACTAGCTTGCGTTAAGGACGCTTATCGATGATAAAAGGCGTCCGAGGTATGCCCCTGAGTCGTGGAGCTCGCTTAGCAATCGAGTATTGACTTTCCCACGGGTCCTGGTCTTGGTTACTTATCCATTATGCATTTTCCATCGGATGACTCCTCTCTCTGAGATCACATGATATAAGGAAAAGAGAAAGACGAAAGAAGTCAACGAGTGGCTGGGAAGAGGAACTTGCCGCCAGGCTTACACTTGTTGGAAGGTATAGTGGGCGCGGTGTCGTTGCGACTGGCAAGCGAGCAAGATCGCACAGTATTTCTGAAATGGGTGCACGGTGATAACATCCAATCTGAATAATATACATCAGCTATTACTAATGCAGGCTTCCTAGTCTCATGACTTCTGGTCGGTAAAACAACGTCTTTACCAAGAATACCACTCGATTTTGGAAAAATCGACTTTCCTGCCAGGCACCAAGAGCCTAGCATTGATGGGACTCTGAGTGTTCGGGAATCCTTGCACTGTACCAATATTGTAAATATTTTCAGCTTGGTAGCGTTTGATCCTTAGTTGGGAACCCGGCTGTATCACTCTCGACGTCCCACAGCTATCTAAATCGATACACATCTGCGCACCAGAAACCTCATGATCCCCTTGCGTTACGTAACTCAAACAAGCGTGTAACCGTCAACAGAAGCTAGCCAGCAGATCAGCGCAAGTCCCCACCCTCCCCCAGGCCGTACTCACAATAGGTCTTCGTATTGTTAACCACATACCCCGTCTCAACCCCAATGTAAACCCCTGTATTCACAGTGCTGTATCTCGCATCACCCGTCTCGAAGACGTACGTTGTTCGACCGACGCGGCTGACCTCCCATCCGAACTGTTTCACGAGGAAAGAAGCCGGAGGCGATTCGGATGTCTTCAGAAAGTACTGGAAATCGATCTTGTAGGGCCCGCTCCCGTTCGCCGTCTGGTAGTACGAGGCGACGCCGGACTACACTGGTCAGGATGGTGTGGGAAATCAGATTCCTCCCCATGTTTCTCCTCCGCGCGGACCCGAAGTTTCTGCGGCAGATCCTTTCGGGGCAAGATGGACGTACCACGACAGTGCCCGTGACTCCTCCGTTCCACGTGGCGCAAAAGCTCCCGCCTTCGACGGGGGCGAAGGTCTGCCGCGCATCATAGATGTCTACGCCCAGGCCCGTTCCAGCTCCCAACACGAGATTCATGGTGAACTCATACTGTGGTTTGGGCTTGACCTCGAGGGACGGCGAACATTTTGTCTTCGCTTCTGTCAGCGTCGTGGAGAGAACGAGACGTAGAAGAACAGAGAGAGAAACTGGAAGAAGTTTCATATTTAGAGAAAAGGGAAAGTACACTTGGTGTTGAAAGAGTTTCTGATGGGGGACAATCTGGGGTACTTGTAGACTTTTCAATAATCTTGTCTTACTTTGCTGACTCTCAATCGCAAATGCAATAGGTGGCACTATGTGTCTCACGCCCAACTCGAAGGTGGCAAGAACAGACGATCTGCCATACCGTTTCATCACCCGTGCTTTCAATCCTACGGACTGAAGACGATTGGCGTGGATTGGATAGGTAAGAACACTTGAAGAAGTGCTGAGCGTAGACATGGAATGTAGACCAACAACTAAGTCGCAAGGTCGGAGTAGCGTTACACAACATCTCATATCTCACTGGAACTCGCTTACACCGAAGCGAGATACTCATTGTATCAAATCGGGGCGGGAAAGCTTGGTCTTGGTAGTGCTGCTGGCGCTGAGGACTGGGCATCTGTTGGCGGGGCTGCAGGAGGCTTCGTTTGTGGATGCTGGTGGGGTCAGATCTTGCCTCAGATGAAGGGCAGGATAACGACTCGAGTTACAGTCCCTTGGTAATAGCAGTCTTTTCCTGGAGCTTACTTGTGATTGATGCGGCGGAGAGTGTACGGTGGATACGTGGAATCGGAGGCAGAGACTTAGCGATAGGGAACGTTAGAGATGTCCCGGTCCTGAGGCCAGCCAGACACCATTGGATGCTTAGTCTTCCAGCAGATTTTATTGAAAACAAGGCGTTGACTGATCTGTGAGAGAAAGTTTGGATGGTTTACTTCTGGAAAGTGGGGTTTGTTTACATGCCCATCACCCTAAGCGAGGTCTACTGAAGTGCATCGAGGTGCAGGCTACCGGTGGCCTTCTAGCCTTACGAGGCGGGTATGATGAATGACTCATTTCCCCAGAGTCTGTGTTTCGGAGCTAGCAGCTTCAGGAATGTATTCCGTGCATGTATGAATCTGGCGCTGTCAAGCGGAAAGTGCAGGCGCGACGAGAGTTATGTGTACCTCGCTGATGAGTCTGGACTATGTGTTCTGTGTCTTGATCTGCCAACAGTGAATCTTCGAATATGCTCATCAGAGAACGAATGATTCGCCTAGAGAACTAGTCATAGGCAAAAAGCGTTTGCTATGAGTGTTGGACCACACATCGGAGCTCCGGCCTGCGAGAAAGCATTCGACAAATAGCGTGATGGATATGAGTATTGTTTACAGATCATAGCCCTTTGCTCGCAGTGCCTGCCGTGCTGCTGTATACCTAGGAGGCCCGCTCTACTTTCTCGGTGCATCCTTGCCCGCTTGCTGGGTCGGTTGAAGTAGGACTGGCAAGTATTCTGCCTGGACATGATGTTGAACATGATATTGTACCAGCAGACGGCAGTAGGCTCGACTAGACTTCTGGTCCCGATCGCTTGGTAAACAGTTCTAGAGCACCTTCATAGTATCTCTTCGTGTGCACGGATACATTCGCCAATGCCCTCGTTTTTGTTAGAGTATACAAGGATTGGCTTATGTAATCGTACCTTGTATATATACTCCTGCCGCTCCATAGAACTCGGAATTTACACTTTTAGATTCTGTCAGTTTTACACCTGCATTCCAGCCGTATATACAGACCTCGTGATCTGCAATAGCAGCTTGAAAGTTGTGCTTGCGCAATCCTCTGAAAAGGAGAGCATGGCTCTTCGCTTGATGGCGGATGCACACTCTGCGTGCGGAGAGCTGGTTTGTGGTGTTGAGCCTGCACTGGACGAACGCATGACTTCAAGTTGTGACATGCGTTCAACAGCTCTTCTGACACCAAGCGCTCGTTCGTGTATCCGTGACAGTTATTTAGCTAGTCCAGATCGTAGCGCCACGCTCAACCGGAAGTGTGTTATTCACAGAATAGACTGATCGGATGAGAGAGGCTAGCCCTTGGGCACGTGACCCCTGCGTCCGAAGCTTTACCGCCGCGGCCAGCCGGCCGAACCCCTAAATGCATCATGACGTCGGCCCCAGATGGAGTTTCGCGCCAAATCAAGTTGTGGAGAGTCCAGCAGGCCAGGGTTTCTTTCTCTTCAAACCGAGCGCTGCAAACCTGCCTCCGCCCAAACCTCAATTTCAACTACCGCGAAGCCTTGACACCAGGTCCTCGACGCTCGAAGAGGAGAGTCGCGTGCTGCCGCGCATCCTACAGCGACTTGCTGTGTCCACAGGCAGCAGAAAAGTATGACATGGGCGGCGTCCGACATGGAATTCGAATGCCACCAGAGTCTATCGCAATCGCAATCGCAGTCGCAACCGCATCCCCATGCGTCTCCTGGATCGGGTAAGGTCTGTTCGCCGCCGCCTGACAGGCAACGCAATGTCTCTTTTCCAGCAGACGCAGCATGAATCTCCACCGAAACCCTCAAAGGAGCCACAGGACACCAGGGACAAGTGCGCCCCTGCGCTTGATATCTTTCCGCTGGATGGCTCTTCTGCGCCGCCAGGATCAGCTGTTGAGACTCCAGTGTCCTCGCTGCACCAAGACAACTGGCCAGAAACGATACCGCCGTCGGAACACGTCAACTTCTTCCAACGAGTCAACTGGGCGGAGAGTGCCCTAGGACCGTTGAGCAGTTGGAGCAATGCTTTGCGGCTTTACACATCTATGGTTTTGGCAGATTCAAGGCCAGCATGCGTCTACTGTTAGTATTTTCTGATAGCTGTCAATCTGCTAACTCAAGAACCGCAGGGGGGCCGCAGCGTGTTGCCATCTACAATGAGCACTTCATTCCTCTCGCCGGAAAAACCCACCCTACCCTCATGGGCTTACCCTTCGAAACCGGGTACCCTGAAATCTGGCCGATGATTCAACATGTGTTCAACCAAGCAGAGTCCTCTGGGGTTGCATCAGTCGTACACGAGCAGGAGATGTTTGTAGAGCGGAACAACTTTCTTGAGGAGGCTTATTTTTCAGGCAACTTCAATCCACTTCGGGGGGATAGTGGGAAGGTGGAAGGTTTCTACAACGCGGTCCACGAAGTGACGAAAGCAAAGATAAGCGATCGGAGAAGAGTAATGCTTAACAGGATGCACATCCCCTCCGGAGATGATACGCGAAACCTGGCGGCGCATATTCTACCCGTACTCAAAGAGAATCCCTGGGACTTCCCAATGGCTCTACTATATAAAGCAGACGACTCGCTATCGGGAGTACCTTCCCTCTTCCTCCGAGGCACCATTGGGGTCCCAGATGGGCATCATTTAGCCGTCAAGGAGGCCGACGTCAACAGCGATGTGGGGCTGATGCCACTCCTCAGAAAGGCCAGGTGGAGGTCCACGATTGCTCCCGTGGACGAGAAATTCGCTGGTATGGAATGGGCCGGATTTGGAGAGCCCAGCAGGTTCGTAAATATCCTTCCCATCGCCGAAACAGGACGTCTGTATGGATTTCTTGTTGCTGGCACAAACCCTCGAAGACCGATTGACGAGGAACATGAGCAATTCATGCAGGACCTTTGCGCGAAGATGTCCTCGATCGCAGCGACGATTCTGAGTGCCGAGGAAACGAGGAAGCGGGAAGCGAATTTACAGAAAGAGTTGGCCCATCGAATGAGACAGATCAGATATATGGCTGAAAACGCATCAGTCGGCATGCAATACATAGCAGTTGATGGCAACCATATCTGGGCAAACGACGAGTATTACCGGCTCACGGAACACCCCCGCGGCGAAGAAATGCAATACGCGTTGTCCTTTCTCGATGTTTTCACTGACGAAGATCGACCTACGGCCTTGGATATATGGGAACGCTTACTCCAAGGAGAGACGAATATTTCGTATCAACTGCGCCTCAAGCGACAGTTTATCCCGCCTTCTGGTAACCCCGAGCCCGCTGTTGTTCTCTTGCACGCCTTCCGAGTAATGGAAGAGGGAGTCCTCGAGTCTGTGATGGCCTTTACTTCGGACGTGTCTGCATTCAAGTGGGCAGAGACTTCCGAGGCTCGGAAAGCAGCTGAAGCTCAAGAAGCAAAGCGCCAGCAAGAGGAATTCATCGATTTTGTCTCCCACGAATTACGGAACCCTCTGTCTGCAATATTCCAACTGGCAGAAACAATCATGACCTCGAACCCTACATCAGCTGTTGTGGATGCTACGGAAGCCGAACTCATCGATACTCTGAAGGACAATATCGAGAATGCAGAGACAATCCTCATGTGCGCGAAACATCAAAAGAGAATCGTGGATGATGTGTTGACACTTTCAAAGTATGCCTTTTCTTGCTACCGACTTCAATTCCCTAGTCATATGCCTGACGATCCGAAAATCCCCCCGGCTCTACGCGTCTTACCTTCTCGAAATGCATAGCTAATTCGATTCCAGACTGGAGTACACCATGCTCTCCGTGTCTCCCATGCCCGTTCTGGCGCCGAATTTGGTCTCCAAGTGGATGAAGATGTTTGAGGCACAAGTGCTCTTCCACGACATCACGATGAAAACCACGCTTCACTCATCCCTGGCGAACCACGTCGATGAGTGGATACTTTGCGACGAGTCTCGAGTCCAGCAGATATTCATAAACCTCATGACTAATGCTATCAAATTCACTAAAGCAGAGCGTAGACGCGAGATCACTGTCGAGTATGGCGTCACTTCCGCAGACCCGCGAGAATCCTTCTCTAAAGATATCAGATGGGCGCCGTATCTCAAAGAAGCGGAGGACTTGACTGGCAATGCCGAATGGGGTCTAGGAGAGACGCTGTACTTCACTGTATCGGTGACAGATACTGGGATTGGCATGACACCCGACGAGATACAGAAGCTGTTCGGGCGTTTCAGGCAAGCGAATGCGAGAACGACTATCAAGTATGGCGGATCAGGTCTTGGCCTCTTTCTCTCAGGGAGACTTGCTGAAAAGCAGTCCGGGGAAATCGGAGTCGCGTCGCAGTCGGGTAGAGGAAGTACGTTTGCTTTCTACGTCAAGTCGCGACGTGCCGGAAGACAAGGAGTCCCAACCGCAGAACTTCCCCATCAACCAATTCGAGTCTTAAACCGCTCTACCTCATCGTCAACATTGGTCCCCATTGTTGATTCCAGCAAGATTCACGTCCTCCTCGTCGAGGACAATGTTGTCAACCAGAAGGTCGTCGGCAGGCAACTTCAAAAGGCTGGGTGCGTCGTTTACATAGCGAACCACGGAATAGAGGCTCTTGAAATGATCCGCGAAAGCGACGTGTGGTTCGAGGAGCCCAAGGACCCTAAACACCTCGATATCATCCTCATGGACTGGCAGATGCCTGTCATGGATGGTCTGACCTGCAGCCGCGAGATCAGGAAGTTGCAGGCCGAGAATCACATTAGACGGCACATACAGATCATTGCTACGACGGCGAATGCGAGGGACGAGCAGATTAGCACAGCCATTGCTAGTGGAATAGTAAGCCTTCTGCCCTCGTTGACGTATGAGTACCCGACGTGCAAAGCTAACCACGTAGGATTGCGTGGTTTCTAAACCATTCATGGTCAGTGATCTACTAGCCAAGATCAGAGAGCGGCTGAGCGTCTCTGCAGCAGCGGAAAAGCTGGTGAGCAACACCGTGGGCTACTCGTTTTGGGAATGAGTGACCTCCACATAATACCCATTTGATTTCAGCGACGTAGACTCTGGAGACACAGAACAGGCCGGAAGGGAGGGTCTTTGCGTACTCCGAGGCGTGTCATACGTATTTCCATGGGTCGGCGTTCTTGAGGCGCCACAGAGGACTGGATAGATATGCATGCCCGGCGATGTGGATCGGCTGCCTACTTGCGAGGCCCAGATGGTTGGATCACTTGTAGAGGATAGACTAGATCGATCAACGGCTCCGACTTGCCACCGATATTGGAGGCTGGGGGTCTGCAATATCTCGCTAGATAGGGGGAAATCCTGCACGGTAGCTATGAATGAGAAACGAGTCTGCAAGAGGCTGATACTCTCAAATGGTTCCCCTCGGACTGCATAGGTTTATGGGTGGGATATCTGGTGGCACCCTGTGTAGTAATGAGACACAAGTCACCTCGTTGCCCAGGTAGGGGTGCCGTCAGTAGTTACTCTCGAACTCTTCTTAAGAGAAGTGTTGAAATACGGTTTGTCCGCATTTCTCGGGCGACCCAAACACGAGAATTTACTATTATACGCAAATCTAATCATCGCCTATTGTCTTCGGAGATCCAGCAGTAGGAGACCGGCATGCCACCTGCCCAAGACCCCGTCTGGTCAGACTCGGGTATCCTGAGCATCGGTTGTCGCCATAGTCCTTGGCGCGAATGCTTCAGCCCAAAGTTATAAAAAGCAGCAGGATAGGGATCGATAGTTTGCTGATTCCTTTGCTCTTTGATATCAAATGAGCGATAGGTTGCTTCTTATCCCAGGTCTATGTCCTGCTGTCCTTTCTCTCGAGATCTCGCCCAGCGGCTCCCCTTTGACTTTTCAGCTCATGATTCCCTGGTCGGATTAGAGCGAGGGTGGGAATGATTGACATGTCTTTACAAAGGAGCCCTTGGTTTTTTTTTTTTTTTTTGTTTCTCACGGCTAAGAGCATAGATACTTTGACACGGATCGATCTAGAGAAATATCCCAGGAAATCCCATGTAGTAATAGCAGGAGTATAGTAGTCTCAGCAGGCAGAATGTTGATCGCATTATTTAGGATTCTAGCATACTTTTCCTAGACCAAACTCTCTCATTCAGTCGATCGTATTCTCTCGCTCAGGACACGCCCGGATCCCGTAAGCGCTTAATAAGTACTGGCACTCCGAAATACCTAGCAGTCTCACCCTCACCCTCTTTCTTCTCCTCTTGCTACGCATCGACCGCCCACGATGGCAATCGTCTCGGCCCCCATGGATCTCTTCATCTTCGCATCAGGACAGCTGCTGCTGTCGGCTACTGTTCTCGGCCTCACCGGCCCCCATTCTGTCATCCGTCACGCCGTCACCCCGATCCTCGTCGGCCTCTGCTGGTCCTTCGTGGTGCTCTCCATGTCCGAGATACCGCCGCTTTATGCCTCGACTCTCAGCGGCGTCATGATGTGCTTCTTCCTCAACTACGTGTCCATGGCATTCCTGAGCTCTTGGTCCTTCGAAGCCCAAGGCCCGTCGTCTCTCCTCACCAAGGAAAAGTCCAGTGACGAGGCACGTGACGCAGCGCCCAAAGAGAGGCCAGGAACCGCTCGGGCACGCATCCTCTGGGGATTTCAGAGTTTATTCTCGTTCCGGGATGTCAACACCCCCTTCGAGATCAACAACGTACCCCATTTCCAGTCCGACGACCCGAGCTATGTCCCGACCAAGGCGGCGTTCCTAGTCCGCTCGACGGGGGTGCTGGGGATATGTTACCTGGTTATAGACTTTATTGAAAGCCAGCCGCCGCCTCCAGATGCGGCGGTGATCTTCTCGGCTCAGAGGCTGGCGCTGAGCCAGGTTACGGTGCCGGAGCTCATCACGCGCATGGCTGCGTCGGCGGGGTTCTGGCTGGTGCTGAGCTCTTCCATCGCCGGCGTGGCTTCTGCGGTCAACATGGCGTGTGTTGCGCTGGATCTGAGCGCCGTTGGAGACTGTCGACCGATGATGGGGCCCGTGGCTGAAGCCTACACCATCCGCGGCTTCTGGGGGTAGGCATCCTCTCCCCGACCCCTCTACGATGAATTATTCCAGCCTCCTCTAACGCGCGCAGGAAAACCTGGCATCAAGGTACCCGCAAGCTCTTCGCCGCCCTGGGGACGTTCATCGGCGACGAAGTCTTCGTCTTCCGCAAGGGCTCGCCGCCCAACACCTACTGCAAGATCTTCGTCACCTTCTTCGTCTCCGGGCTGCTCCACCAGGTCGCCGACGTCGCCAATGGCATTCCCTGGGCGCAGTCGGGAAGCCTGAAGTTCTTTTGCGTCCAGGCGTGTGGCATCGTCGTCGAAGACGCCGTTCAGCTCATCTACCGCTCGGTCAGTGGGGCCAGGTTTGGAGATCCGCCGAGGTGGTGGGCGAGGTTGGTAGGGTATGTGTGGACGGCGTTCTTTTTGTTGTTCTGGACGACGCCGTGGTGGTTCTATCCGACTGCGGCGTTGAATGCTGGGAGGCCAGATGCCAAGCTTATCCCGGACGCGTTGAGTCTCTTCCGGACGCTGCAGACGGAGAGAGGCTGAGAGAGGTATCTTCTTCGCTTTGGAAGTGTATATATGTGCCTTGTTTACATGTGGATCGCTACGTCTGGCAATCCGCCAACACTTTCAAAGCGTAGCGCCTCGGAGCTGTCCAGGTTTTTTTATTTTTTTTTATTTTTTGAAGCGAAGCTCCGCAACCTCATCACTCCACCCTATTATATTCCTCTCTACACACTTGGAAGACCCGCCCCAACTCCCCTTCAACTGCACCGAGTTGCGTACTCGGGGTCTCTGTCACTTGGCCCATTCTGCTTCCGTAGGATGTCGCCGCCCCCTCGCCGCCTTCTCTCCGCCCGGCAGATACGAAGTGCAACAAAGCTGGGCGCCGTCCAATCGCGCAGAACTCTCTTTGAAGAATCCCGTCTGCAGACCAGGCATTCTCGTTTGGGGAGATAGTAAGGCGTATCAGCTTACCACTCTTAACGACCATCTAAACAAGACTGAAGCAAAAACATACCTGCGGTGCGTTGTCGCTAATATGTAAGAACAAGATAACTATTTGCGTCGCTCGTTTCTGCGCTTGCCTGCACAATTTTCGAATCTCTCGTACACACCAAATCTACTCTTCGCAGATAGGTGATGATCACAAGTACGTAGGCACAAGAGGGACAAGGAACTTCACGATATAAGCCTCTACTTACTTGCGTTGGTTGTATCTTGGTAAGAATGAAAGCGAAGCTGTACTACCTCCTCAAGGCTGGGGCCACCTGCGAGTATCCTCTTTGTTCCTCTGGCTTTTTCATCTCTCTCCATGTTCCCGTTCTACATAACCCATCTCCCCACTAAAAGGACGTGATTTACGCTTACTACTTTTACAAACCCCCGAGCCTGGGTTGTCTATTGCTACGTACCCACCAGCAGACAACTCGGTCGAGTCGACGCTCTACATAGCAACTTTTCGCATCGCGGATCTGACCTTGCACTCGCCTTGGCCCGATGAACCATCCCCGAGCGGCGAGCCGCACTCGGGGCGATTTGCTACGAACAACTGTAAAGCCGCCCTGAGCAACGAGGGGTAGACGCCGGATCCCAAGAGCCTCTTGTCCGAACAAGGATAGGAGTGAAGAATCCTACCAAGTGCGCTCCACAAAGCGAGACAGCGCGAGAAGGGCCCGTCGCCGTACGCCTGCGTCCCGACCAAGACGCTTTCCCTCGGAGCCACCATGCCGAGAGCTTGCCACGGAAGAGATCTACGGATCGGTCTCTTGGACAAGCAAGCCGCCGATGATCGATTGTCGAGAAGAGATCAGAGCGGCCAAGCCTGGGAGCGGGAGATAGGTGTAGGGAGCTAGGCGTCGCATTCAGATCTGCGAGGGAAGAACGGGCACGCTCTGGTCTTGATCGAGCCCCCTCGACCTCGTGCCGGGCTCAATCATCTCCAGGGGAAATGCGAGACGAAGCTCACGCCCAGGGGGGACTGCTTTCCACCAAGGTAATACAGTGAGAAGCTCCCCCCACCCGAAAGTCCCCGCTGGTACTATCCTGCGATGGAGCTACAGCCACCACAGAATCTTAGATAAAGAGAGGCTTGGTAAGGAAGATCGACCGGTTTTCTTGCTCACAACCTGTGACCTCGGGACTTCCGAGTCATACAAAGTGGCAGCAGGTGGCCAAAGGCCTTCGATGGCCACACGAGATCGTGTTGGAAGGCAGAGAAGGAGACCAGAAAGAACCAAGTCAAGATTGGTGGGTCAATGCAATTGTAGGAAATGGAATGAAAATACGGTGGGTAAGATATATGATTGATTTTCAGTTTTTGCCAAAGCTCGCGAGAGATAAATAGCAATAAAGGGATTATGAAACTGCTGGCGTTCGTATCTCATTCCTCATTCCTCATTCCTCATTCCACATCTCTTGTGTTTGTTCCATTAATCCCTGCAGCGCAATAAAGAAAACGGCCTGCCTGTCCCCTGCTCTTATTGCAATGAGAGTCTGTGTTCATGGCCGCGACTTCACGGCACTGACCTCTTTCGCTTCCCTTACCGAGACGGATCCGTCTTCCATCCCAAAATATGCTGCGATAGGCTTCTGTCCACCGCCCTCCTCGCCAGAACTGGCAACTTGAATGCCGTTTCTGCCATAAAAGAGCCCAACCTCCAATACTCCCACAATTCTCTTCAGTCTACGCCCCAGCGTGTGAACCTCCCACGTGCCGTTCTCCCCGTCGCCTTTGTCGTTCCCCTTCAAGTCAGAGGGTAGCAAAAGTTTGGGAAATGGTGCATCCATAATCCACATGCCGTTGTCTGTTACTACTGGCCCGGCTTTCGCACTTCCTCCCTGTCTTATCTTTGGGTCTGGAGACCCAAGAGTTATCAGGATCCTCTTGATGGTAGGAGCAGCCAATGGCGAGATTTCGATAGGGATAGTTTTCCAAGCTGTAAGAAGACGAGGTGAGAGTTTTCGGTAATCTACAAAGCTGTCAGCGTCTAGTTGCGCAGCCTCAACACCACAGTTGTTACTAACCTGCGACACATACAAACTTCTTAGCCGCAGCTGCCACCAGCTTTTCTTGGAACAAACATGCCCCACCACCCTTTATACAATTCAGCTCCTCATCAATCTCATCAGCACCGTCAAAAGCAACATCAATACTTTGTCGCTTCCCCTTCAAGCCCAGGTCTTGAAGACCAGTAGCGACGTGGAGAGCCGAAACCCCACCAATCTCACACTCTGCAAACTCCACAGGGGGTAGAGCATCTATACTTCCCAGAGGGAGACCAGAGTCTATTATTAACTGTTTGCTCTGTTCACCAGTAGGCACGAAGACCATCCGGGATGTGATGTCGCGCCCTTTTGCAGCAATGGCCTCCACGACATAAACTACCGTGCTCCCAGAACCGATTCCGATGTAGCTGTAGGCAGGATCGAAGTGGTCCTCAACTGCCTTGTATGCCGCTAGTCGCTTCGAGGCCTCTACGCCAGCAATGGGCGCGACTTTGTACACATGAGGGGCTGCAGCGTTCTCGGCCACTGGGGCTGGTGGTTTTGATGTTGCCATTGGATGGCAATTTTGATGTGTTAAATTGTGTAAGGAGCAGGATTTCGTGAGACAAGGACTCCTGATAAGAGTAGTACTGGCTCGTCTCTGCGAAGGTTGTGGATCTTGTGGAATGCGCGAGAGAGGTGAATGCGAATACTGTGAGTTTTGGCTAGTAGGGTTACTAAGCCCGCGTGAGTAATGACCTGCCGATAGCTGGGGCCACCGAGATATCTTTGATGCTAGAAGATTTGAAAAGCAGGCACTTTGGCGTTGATTTGTCTGGCGAAAGACTGATACAACGATTAGTTCCATCAATCTTGCGATGGTGTTGAGGAGATCCAGAACTTGGTGGGGTATCATGATTTCGTGGCGCCAGCTAGCGAGGGGTTAATCGCTCAGCCACATGTAACAACTCATTAGCTTAGCTCCGATACCACGTGAAGATAGCGATAAGATAACCAGGCGTCGGCTGGGTTGGAGACAAAGAACATTGAATTGAATACTCTAACAACTTAACCAGTACATTTTAACCAATTATTGGAAGCCAAACCTGCTCCGTATCTCCGCCATAACATTTGCCACTTCTATACACCTCCCAGATACCCCAAAACCCTGAATTAAACATGACTGAAGTAATCACAGATCAGGTCCCCCCAGCCCTCCATGGACCGTCAGACAAGGAAAAGAAATACGATAGGCAGCTGCGGCTCTGGGCAGCCAGTGGACAGCAAGCTCTTGAGGACTCCCACCTCCTTTTGCTCAATTCGGGTGCAGGAACAGTTGGTGTAGAGACCTTGAAGAATCTTGTTCTCCCAGGTAGGATGGCAGGTGGCACACCCACAGCATTTTAGCTAATAGCGTCCCAGGTATTGGGAAATTCACAATCGCGGATGGGGCACTTGTTGAGGAAACTGATCTTGGAGTCAACTTCTTTCTGGATGATGCGAGCTTGGGGAAGTCAAGGGCCGAGAGTTGTGTTAAGCTGCTGCTAGAGCTTAACCCAGACGTCAAGGGAGAATGGTTCCAGTCGAAGGAGGCAGGTTCTTTCCACAGAACTAAGAGAATAATCAAGGACTTATCATCTTCCAGCAGGGCACCCCTTTTAATATCGAGCAAAAGTATACCCTTATCATGTACACCCACCCAATCGACCCTCAAACTCTCCGCACTGTACAAAAGTACGCTCTCGAGCACAAGGTGCCTCTAATCGCCATCCAATCTACAGGCTTCTACTCTTACTTCCAGACCACTCTCCCTAGCTGCTTCCCAATCGTCGAAACGCATCCAGACACAACAGCCACAACAGATTTGAGACTTCTCACTCCATGGGAACAGCTCTCGAAGTTTGCGGATGATCTGACGCACGATCTTGATACACAGCCTGCACATGAACATGGACATATTCCCTATGTTGCGCTGCTGTTGCATTTTCTTGCAAAATGGAAGGAGGAGCACGGATCTCTTCCATCGACATATAAAGAAAAGACTGATTTTAGAAAAGTTGTATCAGATGCCACGCGGACCGGAACCCCAGAGGGTGGAGAGGAAAACTTTGATGAAGCTGTTGCAGCAGTTCTGAAGGCTGTTTCTATGCCTACGCTGCCAAGTGCAGTAAGAGAAGTATTTGACTACGAGCCAAACGAGGTATGCGCTGCGCTGTTCGCTTGACTATGTTATCTGACTATTACGTAGGTGGAGTCCAAGTCAAGTTTTTGGATTATCGCGGCTGCCATCAAGAAATTCTATGAGGAGCACAAGGAGCTACCCTTGCCAGGCTCTGTACCCGATATGAAAGCCCAATCAACCGTCTACGTCCAGCTTCAGAACATATACAAAGCAAAAGCTCGCAAAGATATAGCAGAGGTTTTGGAAACTGTTCGGAGCTACCCTGGCGGTAAAGACATCGAAGTAGCCGAAGTCGAGAGTTTTTGCAAAAACGCTGCTTTCATCAAGCTTATCCACGGCACCGAGTCGGGTAGACCCAAGATCCAAGAGATCGCGAGTAAGAACCCCACGGAATCAATTTTTTTTAGAAAGAAACGGAAACTAATACAAAGTAAGAGCAAGAATTAGATAGCGACGAAAACGCATCCCTAACAATGATGCCCCTCTCCCTCCTCCCAATCTACCTCTGTCTCAAAGCAACCTCCCACATCACCTCCGCAAGCACATCAGAAATTCTCGCTAGCATTGAGCAGACAATACCCTCGCCCGGGCTCAACCCCCGCCTCGTCCAAGTCGCAGAGGAAGTAGCGCGTGCTCAGGGCGGCGAACTGCACAACATATCTGCTCTAACAGGCGGCATGGTAGCGCAGGAAGTCATCAAGATCATTACTAAGCAATATATTCCTATCGACAATACGTGTATTTTTGATGGCATCACGAGTAGGACGCAGGTTTTGAGGATCTGAACCTTCAATTGTAGGGAAAAAAAACGAATTGCGAGGGACGGACGAGAATACGACGTCATGAAACGGAGTTAATGGTGCATTTGAAGGCGTTGGCTGGATCTGAAGGCATGGCTCTCGCCCCAAATTATCCTGCGGCCACACATATTCAGGAGTCCCTACAAATGTGAGAGGCTATCTGGATGCAAAGATGTAGTGAAAGCACTTTACCAATGGCACGTCCTATTTGGCTACGCCATCCTTCTCAACCGTTTTGTCTTCGGAAAGATGCAGAGTGGCCGGCCTGACCCAAGTCCATCTACACGGCGCGCTGTGTCATAAATGGCGATACCTAACCCTCCGTATCGTATTCTACCGACCTCCGAAGCTGAGCCTGATAGATGACCCTTTGGCAAGTTATATGTGACACAATCAATGCTAATCTCATGAACTGGTTGAGAAAGAACTAATACTGATATTCTGCAAGCAGATGACTGGTTACATGATAGGGATTTTCTATGCTAAGTGTCAGAATTATTTTTTTGAGATGGACGATGGTTTCTAGGTCCCATAGAGTGATAACAAACCTAGCTGTAATTAAGAATGAAATGACGTAAGCGCCTAGCCAATATACTGTAGTTCTACTTCATAACAGATCTGTGTGGGGTAGCTCTGAAGCTTGGACCACATCGAAGCATGCCGCTCTCAGCCTTCCAGTGTCGAGACTCCTCATCATCCATCGCATCTCACCGGCTCTCCAGCTCACCGCAAACTTTTTGGCTTCATAGCAAAGTCTACTGTATCTAGGTACTCGCGCTGTGGTATTAACCGACGTCGGAATGGAGTTTACCCTGCGCTGCAATGTCTTGAAGTGTCGGAAAGACGTCAACGGTCATGCGTTTGTCACCACATGCAGGTATTTTGGAAGCGTATACGTACTTCTACAGCATTTTGAAACGCTGACCGGATGCCTGCAGCCACATCTTCTGTATGGACTGCTCTCAACGCAGTGGACTCGCCACTGTTCGAGAAGGCCAGCGCATTATCTGCCCAGCCTGCGATGTGCAGCTCTCAAACCCCGATGATGCCGTTGTTGCAAACCTGAACCCCACCGAAGATTACAAGAGCAGCGTTCTAAGTGGACTGAGTCCAAATCTGATTATGGAATGCGCAAGCAGAGCATTGAATTTCTGGACATATCAAACCACACAGGAGATGTTGGTTCCCCTTGGACACGGCACCGGAGCCCTCGCTGATCTTGCAAGTGTGTATCATGAATACGTCGCCAAGAACTTAACAGATAAATATAATATTCTGAGCACTCAGATTGACAAGATTGTCCATGATGCCAACAGCGAGGTTTCGAATTTGCGCAACAAGATATCTGGCATGGGCATCTTACTTATGTTCAGACCGTGCGCTGATACCAGAGATAGACCTGCAAGTCAACGATGACAATCTCAGACGAAAAAATGAAGAAATCATGCAAGCTCTGCGAGAGAAAAATCGGAAACATATGCAAACACAAGAGCTCTATGACAAGTTGAAGCGTCGAGCCATGCTGGGCCAGGTTCAAGATGCAGCCTCTGATGCGGTTGATCACACAATTCATAATTCGGTGGCTGCAAACCATTTTGTGGATAAAGTTGGGAATCAGAACATGCGGCCACCGCCACCTCTCTTCTCAGATCAGCGAAATAACGGTATGCAACGATCCAGTGCAATTGGGACAGCTGGGAGCAATGCAGCTCCCCATTTAGATCACAACAGCGGCCGAAATTCTGGCTGGGCTGGTTTCAGTAGTCTGGGAAGCAGTAACCGTGAGTATCGCTAGATAAAGCAGTTGTGGTCTACATATTGATAGCTAGTTCATGCAGAGAACTTTCCTTATCAAACGCCCTCTTCTCAACGTCAGCAAGCAGCATCTTACGCTCCAATAACGACAGGTCTTGGTTTACAAAATAACGGCGTCTCTGCGACTCCTCAACCACTCAGTCGAACGTCGCCCAGACAGCCACTAGCCAGCCTGAATGGAAACAGTCCAAGGCTTTCAGGATTCTCCGGGTATGGTATGAGTGCCGGGCTCAAAGTGAGCAACCCAACGGGAAGCGTTGTAAATGGGATGGCCAGGCCAGTAATGAGGTCGAGAGGTCTGATCATTTTCTCCAGATCGCTTCTGCCTTGCATTGACAATTTTTAGTGGCACAGAGAGCCGGCTCGGGCTTCTCTAACAACCAGAACTCGGCGTATCGCCCTCCAGCGAATACGTTCTCCACTAGGAACAATCTCTACTGATGCCGGAACATATACTTGCTATACAATTTGCTTTACATTACTAACACCAGGTCACTAACCAACAATTGGGCGGATGTGCTTGAGTTGTACGAAGGTGTTCTTTGTTGATAGTGAAAGAAAGTTTGCGGATAATAGCATTGTATTGTTCACAGTCTTTCACAACCTTTGTTTCCTGGACAAGCTGTTACTACTCGAGAGAACAGTGGACAGCCTCCTTTCAAGCTATAAGGGCAGGCTATTTTCCTGCATCTACCTAAGCATCAAGTTGATCTTGAACTCGCTAGCACTTCATCCTTTTCAGTACTCAATTCATCACCAACTTCAACATCATACAGCAACAGTGCAAGTGCATTGTTGACTCTTATCAAAATGCAGTCTCTCAACAACATCAACCATATGAGCCAGCCGAGATCTCTTCGCAGAGTGAAGCGCTCGCTGCCCCAAATACCAGCCGCACAAGAGTTAGCTCCCTCTAGATCTCACAGCATTCGCTTGCCGTACACCTTTGCGAGCCCCGAAAATTCCTCCCTGGCTGGGCAGACAGCCGTGATCCCGGCCAGTACTCAACAGGTCAGCCAAACATCCCCAACACTCGCATCCCCTCAACTTCCCCCGCTAGGCCCACCGTCAACTCCGGCAGAGCAAAACCCGACTAGAGAGCATAAGGGCCCGACACTCACCGGCCATAGGCATGCAACCCTGATCGATGGGTGGATCAGAAGTCCTGAGATGACTGCATCACGCCTAGGAATCAATATTCTGAGCAAATCGCCTCGCTACAAGATGCTGCGCTCTATCCGATCCCATGGCAAGATGCTCACGAAACTTTGCAAATCGAAGAAGCCAGCGGTAGCTTTCAGCGCTCTCAAGAAGCCCCTCGTGATCTCCACCCCATCAAACCCACTTCATGTCAACAACAGCTCAGGAGCTAGTACGGCGATGACAAAACACCCAGCTCGATCTGTCGAGGACAGCCCAGGAGTACATGGGATCACTTTAGTACTGACTCCTCCCTCAGACACACTACCACACCCCAAGCCCCTCCGCAGCAACCCGGTCTCCGAGCCTCGTCACGCCAATTACTCCATATCCCACGCCGCCAGAACCCAGGGACACCTCACAGTAGACCACTGCTGGGAAGTCCTATACAAGAGAGAACACTGCCAATCGCGGAAACGTATGTCAGACCTTACCGCTAATCTGACTCACGAGAAGGAGGCATCTCTTTACTGGGAAGAAGCTTTCGTCAAGCTGCACCGCGAATGCACTTCCCGTGACGTGCTGATCCGGACTCAGAGTAGCAAGAACCAGATCCGCACGCTGGAGAGCGAGAAGAAGCATCTGGAGAAGGAAAATATCGCGCTCAACACCCAGCTCGTGCAGGCGCTCGCGTTAGCGGAACACTGGAAGATGCTGTTCCAACAGCAAGAGCGACTAGCCGAAGCGCTGCAGCGACGGTACGGAAATGGCAAGACGCCTGTCGCGTTGGAAGACCCTGTTGAGGAGGGAGAGTCGAGCCACGATAAGGTGGAGCCTCTCACGCTGAAAATCCCACAGCCTGAGCCTGAACATGAGCAGCCTGTCCCCGTTGAACCCAGCCGAGCAGATGCCATGTCCCCGACGTCTAGAGAGACGGACGACCACGCCCCAGAGCTTTCAGCCATTGCTCTGGCCTGTGAACCAAAAGAGCTGTCGGCAGGACCTGCCAAGGAGCCTGTCGAGCTGGACGTGCGAGAGGATGAGAATACGGAACCAGCAGAGGCTGCTGGCCAAGAAGTCCTCCACGAACTGGCTGAGCAAGACAGGCAAAGCGCCATCTCGTGGCCCCGTCGCACAGATTCTCAGCAGGCGCGACCTGATGGCACTGATCTGGGCAACATCGAGTCTCCGTCTCAGTCTAGCGACTGGTCTCTCGACTCTGGCTCTGATTCCCACGACGAGGTACAGGGCGGAGCAGAGGAAGAAGTCACCGCCTGCCTCCCCCCCCTCTCTCAGTCCTTACCCAACCTTTCCTTCTCACCTGCACACAGCCTCGCCCCGCCTCGCCATACAGAAGCAATTTTCCATTTCGAGCCTCGCAGAATTGAGCTCGTGCCCGCGGTGCACCGCATTTCCATCGAATCTGGTCGCGACGTACAGGCCGATGCGTGGGCAAGCACGGCGATGAATACGTGGGAGTGGTGCAGCGTGCCAAGTTTGGCACTGGAGTTGCGTGGCTGAAGAGGAGAGAGCAGGAAAGGAGTCAGGAAGAGATCAAAACTCGCGAGAAACCGATGGCTGGAAGAGAAGCAGAACTAGTGCTTTTGGATCAGGTTGGTAGTGTAGAGGCCTGAAACAAGAGATCTCGTGATAGGAAGTCATATGATTTGGCATATGATGGATAAAGGATAAATATGATACCACTATTGTACTTAGAGAGGCGCGAATGCGCGCGCAAGGCCAACAACCTCAATATACACTCCAAGTTGGGAATTGTCCCCAACCCCTCCTCGAGGCTTGTCCGATTGTGGTGCTTCCTCTTGTTTTTGCTTCTCTATGAGGCCTCCTCTGTGTGCTCCCCCCCTTTGTTCTTTAGTAGTGCTTGGTTTTTATTTGTGTGGTTGCGTTGAGCGTTTTCGCGTTGCGAGTTGGGATTTGTCGTTTTTTCAAGCGCGGCATGTCACAGCTGGAGGACTCGACAGAACTTGGATTTGCCTATGTATCCTTGACAGCGGGCAATTTGAGAGTAGGATAATACCAGATACCTGTTTGGACGTCCTGTTTGTTTACTTCCTTCTAACTCTTTTTAAAAGGCAATTTGAGTAGGATAATATTAAACACCTATTTGGACGTCCTATTCATTTACTTCCCTCCAAATATTTTTAGCAGGCAATTTGAGAGTAGGATAATACTAATACCTATTCCAACGTCCTATTTGTTTACTTCCCTCGAACTCTTTTTAAAGGGCAGTTTAAGAGAAGGATAATATTAAATACTTATTTAGATGTCCTACTTATTTACTTCCTTCTAACTCTTTTTAGCAGGCAATTTGAGAGTAGGATAATTCTAAAACCTATTCAAACGTCCTACTTATTTACTCCCCCCCCACTCGCGCGAGCAAGCTCTTCTTCGGAAGTCGAGCCTTCCCCGCCGCTGCACCCTCTACTCTCCCAAGCTCAGTCGCCCATAATACATCAACCACCGTACCAGCGTCCAAGTCGTGTTTCGGATCCGTGTCCCTCGCTCACGGAGATATTCTCTCATGCCCCCCCCCGCCGCACAGCGGATCCGGCCAACCCGATGTTCTCCGCAGGTACTTGTCTACATTCTACAGGCCGGGTCTCCGCCTCTCCGTCCTGGGGTGATGGGGTGTAGAGACATATGTGCATCGACACACTACACCTACACGTGCCCACGCGGCGACGCTGCTCCGGGGAGCTGCCGCGCGCGACGGCGTGGGAAGGGGAGGTTGGGAGGGAGAGGCGTCAGAGCCGGCGAAGCGAGGCGGGCGGGCCGCGGGGACTCGGAGCCTCTTCTTCGCGTCACGTCGAGTCCGGCTCGCTCGGGCGCGGGAGACTGGCGAGCTGTGCGAGTTTGCGTTTCCCTGCGCGTCTGTGTCGCTGACTGCGTTAAGAGAGGGGGTTAGTAGATAGGGGGGTTCATAGACGTTCAGCGGATTAGGTTGTTTACGATCTTACTCTAGCGATATTATAGCTAAATTATAAGATTATAGCTATATTTGTTTATTTGTTTATTTCTCTCTCTTTAAGTGATCATCTAAGCTTAGCTTTCGTATCGCCCTGGAACCTGACAGGATGTAGACGGCCGAGGTGTAGAGGGCTAGTGAAGAAAAACCTTAATAGATGACCTTATACTTAGCCTAGTTAAAAGAAGAGGTTAGTAGGTAGGAGAGGGTTTTATATACGCTTAGCGGATCAGGTTATTTACGGTCTTACTCTAGCGATATTATAGCTAAATTATAAGATTATAGCTATATTTGTTTGTTTATTTGTTTGTCTCTCTCTAAACGATTATCTAAGCTCAGCTTTCGTATCGCCCTGGAACCTGATAGGAATGTAGACGGCCGAGGTATAGAGGGCTAGTGAAAAAAAGAAAAAAAAGAAAGAAAAAGAAAGAAAAAAACCTCGGTAGACCTTGTACCAGTCAAGAGAGGAAGCCCTCCGCGCCAGAGACTCGAGATAAGAGGTGCCCGCTCAGAGCTTACTCGGGAGCCACACGGGCTTCTTCTTCGCGCCGAACGCCTCCAAGCCGATGGCCATGTTCTCGCCCTCGTACAGCGCTCTGTCGTACCTCTCGCTCGTGCGTCGCGTCGCCTCTTCGACGCTGCCCACTGCTCAGGCACCGAGATCAGCATGCTTCCTTGGGGGGGCTTGCAAGAGAAAAGGGGGGAGAAGTCGTAAAGCGACACGGAGAAACACTCACCCTCCAAACCCTCCCGGATGCCCGCCCGCGTCACCACCACGGCGTCGGGACTCAGACCGGCCACCCGCTCGGCCATCTCCACGGCCTCGGGCACCAGCGTCTCGGGGCTGCGCGAGATCCGGTTGACGAGACGGTAGGCCCGCGCCTCGGGCGCCGTGAGCCTGCGGCCCGTGAGCGCCATCTCCGAGGCGACGTGCAGGCCGGCGGTGCGTCCGAGGCGCGGGAGGCCGCCGGCGGCGGCGTAGAGGCCGACCGTGGCTTCCGGGAGGCCGAAGCTGGCGAGGGGCGAGGCGAGGACGATGTCGCTGTCGGCGGGGGCAGTGAGGGTTAGCAAGGGACTGGGAGGGCACGTGACGACCGGGCGACGGCGAGGTGGGAGGGATGGGAATGGCGGCGAGAGGACGGGCCGTACCAGTTCAAGCAGATCTCGAAGCCTCCCCCGAGCGCACAGCCGTTGACGGCGGCGATCACGGGTTTCTTGCCCGTCCGGCGACTGATGCCCGCGAAGCCCGCGGGCGGGTGCCGACGCAGCGCTGCGGGCGGCGGCGCGGTGCGGAGGCGGGCCAGCTCGATCAGGTCCTGGCCGGCGCAAAAGGCTTTCGGGCCGGCGCCGGTGATGATGGCGACGCCTGGGGGAGAAGTCAGTCGGTTGTTTTGTTGCGTCGCCGTCTTTTCTCTCTGCTGCTGAGGGGGAGGGGCGCGAGGAAGAAGCAGAAGACGCCACCACGCCGAGGGGGAGCAGATGATGATAGTCAGATAGGGGGAGCCGAAGCCGAAGCCGAAGCCGAAGCCGAAGCCGAAGCAGATGATGATAGTCAGATAGGGGGAGCCGAAGCCGAAGCCGAAGCCGAAGCCGAAGCCGAAGCCGATGATGATAGTCAGATAGGGGGAGCCGAAGCCGAAGCCGAAGCCGAAGCCGAAGCCGAAGCAGATGATGATAGTCAGAGAGGGGGAGCAGATGATGAGTGATGATGATGATAGTCAGAGAGCAGAAGCAGAAGCAGAAGCAGATGATGATAGTCAGAGAGCAGAAGCAGAAGCAGAAACAGAAGCAGAAGCAAACGCAGAATAACGACCGAGGGGCGCCCACGCAGACTCGGCTCGCCATCAAACCAAGCCATGATCCCGTCGGCTTCCCAGTGCGCCGCGTAGGGCAGCGCGTTCATCTGGCCCGGCCGGTTGATGGTCAGCAGCAGGACGTGCGGGGCCGGGTAGGCGACGAGGAAGCTGTCGGCCGCCGGCGGCGGAGTGTGCAGACCGGATGCCATGTTGACGTCGTCGCTCACGCGAATCGCCGGGCTGGGCTGCGTGTCTCGCGGAGAGAGAGAGAGAGGGCTGGACGTCTCGTGGGTTCGGAGCGGAGGAGTCGGGCCTTGTCGTCGTCGCAGAACTCGACATCCGACCAGGCGCCTGGACGCGAGTGGGTGTGACGCGCGAGCTTGTCCATCTTGTCCATCTCCGCCTCCCCCTCATCTAAGCGCTCGCTTCTCGGGGGGCATCGATTGACCCGTGACCCCCCGCAGACACCGGGCCGAGGCGGGGGGTCGAGTGTCGCCCCGCCAACCACCTTGTGTTTGGTCCGCACGCTCGCCCGGCTGGGGGATCTGCCTTTCCCTTTGCCTTTTTCCCTAGGCGAGAGCAGGACTACTTCTGCCTCTGCACAGCTGCACAGTAGAGCGTGCCCAAGTCGTTGGAACGTGTCTCCAGACCAGGGAGCTGTCGAGTGGGTGAGCTGCAAGGAGTCAAAGCTAGTAATAGATATAAATACCCTGACTTGAAGATGTAAGCCTACCTAATCTTATACTTTTGATCTTTATCTTTAATTAAATAAGCTAGATCTAACCTCTTAAACTTATAACAAATTTATTAAAACATCTTCCTAACTCACTCTACCCCCTCTTTAAACGCTATATATACAAACCACTAAGTATACTCTATACTCCACACCTAAGCCTGCCCTCTTACAGTCCCTCGCTTTAAAGCTAGCAATAGCTATAAATACCCTAACTTAAAGACCTAAGCCTCCTTAATCTTATACTCTTAATCTTTACCTTTAATTAAATAAGCCAGATCTAACCTCTTCAACCTATAATAAATCTATAAAAACATCTTAACTTACTATACCCCTTTCTTTAACGCTATATATATAAACCACTAAGCATACTTAACACTTTATACTTAAGCCTGCCCTCTTACAGTCCCTCGCTCTAAAGCTAGCAATAGCTATAAACCCTTAAAGATCCAAGCGCACCTAATCCTATACTCTTAATCTTTATCCTCAATTAAACAAACCAGATCTAACCTCTTAAACCTGTAACAAACCCGTCAAAATATCTTCCCAACTCACTCTACCCCCTCCCTTAACGCTATACATACAAACCACCAAGCACACTCCACACCCAAACCCGCCCTCTCACAGTCCCCTGCTCCAAAGCCAGCCATCGCGCAGCACAGCCCATCTCAAAGATCCGAGATCATCTGGAACCGTGATCTCAAGATCCCCACTGACGTTCTTTAAGTTCTCCTTTCAAGCTACCCATGGCAAGCAAGACCTGGTCGACGGGACCCTGAACCGAGACCACAGCAGAGACCAAGACCGAGACCAAGACCACAACCACAACCCCGCCGCGCTCTCGCCTGCCCTCCCTCCTTGGGATAACACAGAGGCCCAAGATCCGACCGACGCGCGATCCGCAGCTCAGCCCCGCCGTCGGTCCCCTCGCCGTCTTCCTTTCCCTCGAGTGACGAGCCTCGGTCCTGCACTCTACTTGGTCCACCCACCGCATCCCACCCACCTCCCAGCCGTTCCTGGCGGGGGTGCGACGCCTGTCCGCGGGGCTTCTCCCCGGACGGTGTGGTGTGGCGCGAGGCGAGTTGATCAGGTACCCAAGCCGTCCGAGGCGCTATCTACGAGGCTCGAGGACGTGTCGAGGGCGAGTGTTGTGGACAGTGAACATGTACAAAGCCACGGGCGGGGGTCCGGAATGATGATATTCGTGGGATCCTTCTTACGTGTGAATGGCAGCATGGTACGGTAGACGTGGGATGGCATGATTGCCACCCTTCGGGGTAGGCTCGGGACGTTGCGAGAGACCAGGCATGATCCTTGACCGCTGGCCTGGAGTAGGAGACTGTGCAATGACGAGGTGGAAATTCTCACAGGGTAGGTTCTGCGGATGCGTAATCACTGGGAGCCGTCGACGTTGCTCTCTGCCGGTTGACGCCATCTGGGCAGATTCTAGCGGCATCCGAGACGGAAGCGATAATAATTGCTTTCGTACCATGTGCATCCAACTCCCAAACACGATTCCAACATACCACAAGTCATCGACCGCATGCCGGTTCGTCATTAGATCATCTCCATCATATCGGCGCCCCGACCCCCCTCCACCTCACTCGCAGGGAATCATCATTAAAGCTAGCTACAGAAATGGCCCGATTCGAAATGTTTTCGAGCCCCGCGGAAGAACTGGGATGGAGGTCAAGAAGCGCCAAAGAATTTACTGACGGAGAACCGGTTGCCGCTCTTGGTGGGCTTCTTCACCGAGCCCCACGACTCGGTGCGGGAATTCGAGCCTCGGATGACCTGCTGGTGACTCGTCTTCTGGCTGGTCGGCTGCGTGGGAGGTCTCTCTTCGTCACTAGAGGAGCTTGCAAGTCAGTGACGTTGCCCATCTCCTGTCGTACCACGGCCGCGGGGGGCGGGAGGTATCAAGGGAAAGATCTGGGAACTCACTCATCGTAGCTCGAGCGTCCCGGGGCGTCGACAATCCCAGGCTCCCCTTTCATGGCCCTCTCCACCCCCTGATACTGTCGTCGGTAGTCGTCGTACTTGGTCTTGGCGTCCATGTATCTCTTTTCGGCCTGTTTTCTCTTCTCCATCAGGCCCGCCATCTCGGCGTCGAGCTGCGTCATCTGCATCTGCGCGTTCTGCATGCGAGTGCTGTATTCTTGTACTTTGCCGTCGAGGGGCTGGAGCACCCTCTTCATGACCCGGGGACTGTCGAGACGCGGGATGGTGGCGCCCGCGGTCACGTTCGGGTGGTGGATGGATGTTGATCGCGCCGTCGATACGATCGGATCAGGCGACTCGGTCCGCGTTGACTTCGGAGGGGAGAAGGTCTTGGGGGGCGAGCCGTGAATCTGGTCTCGCGTGACGGGCATGGATTGGTTGGGCAGCGAGGGACTCTCGGCATGAGACATCTGCGCTGACGCCTGTCGCCCGGCGGACTGCTGGACCGCATTCGGATGCGGATTTGGATTCTGATAGCGGCCCTCTTCGGAGTCGGTTCTCCGGTAGCCGCGGCGCTTCTGCTGTTGCTGCGGCAATGCGGAATCCTCATACGGAGGGCCGGTATACGTTGGTGGTCGGGGGTTGGAGGTCGCGTGATCTGGCATCGCGGGTGAATATTGCTCTGGTGACGCGACTTGTCTCTACGAGTTGTGTCAGGTCAGGTAGATCTCAGCGAGAAGAGGAGGGCGACTCACGTGGTTCTGGGCGACCGGGAGATCCATCACATTCCTCGTGGGCGAGCGTTTACTGTTGTTTTGGTCCATCACATCGTAGTGCTTAGGATAGTGGCCGCTGCCTCGGCGCTCGTTGTACTCGTGTGGCACAGGCCTGTTGAGGGAGTTTTGCATGTTGTGGAGAGGCAGCTATCCGTCGCGTTGCGCAATGGTCCTGGGATTGACGATGGGAGGATGGATCATGAGCGGAGAAGCGTGAGTAAAGGTGGAAGATGAAGGAGGAGGGTGAGGGCGAGCGAGATCTATAAAATCGTCGAGTGCTGTACTTAAGCGGTGGTTGGATGGTTGGCCAGCCTCCTTCACCAGCCTCCTTCACCAGCCACCAGCCACCAGCCGACACGTCGATCTCGCTTCGGCGGCTCGGTCCACTTTTAAAGGGGTCAGTGCGTCCTGCTCTCACCCGCGACCTCATTCCCACCTAAGTATGATGGCGAGTATTGGGTCTGCAGAAGCGTCGTGCAGAGCATGAGATGCTTCGGTTTGATCTGCCTTGAAGTACTCGGGATATCGTGATAATACTTGGCCGCAGGTCGCTTTGTCGAGACTTTGCCATTTCTGCAAGATACACTCCCATCCACCCAACCAGGATAGTAGACATCGCCCTGGCTGGCCAAGTTGATGCACACATGTGATTCAAGAACTACCGATCCTTTGAGCACTGCATTGGAAACGAACCGGATGGGGGGACGCGTTCCATACCTTGACATGCCATTCCATCCAACTTTTCTTCCTTCAGAGCAGTCTTTTGATCAAGTGAGACGAGGAAAAGTCGACAAGATTAGCCGATGAGGTGGGCACTTCACACATTCCAGACCTTCAGGTAGCGCGGGATAGCGATTCCGAAAGTCTTCCTCAAGACCCCTTACGCCGGGAATCAAGGGCACTTGAACGCGTCGCACACAACAGCATCATAGGAGATTGTCCGCAAGGCCAACGCCTGAATGTGAGCCACTGCTAGCTAGCTTCAGCTTCATCAGACAAAACGTCTGCTACCCATGTCAAATGTCTTTTTGATAGAAACCGACGGCCGGAATGTCGCGAGTCACCACACAGCAGTCGCCGTGGACTCGGGCACTTCAGATACGTGACCCTGACCCTATCGGCGACAATCCCTTTCGACAATCCTCAAGCCACTAAGCATCCCGCCCTTGTCGAGTCTGTTCAAAATCGCCTTCCGCTTCAGATAGGCACCATGTCGAGCCATATCGATGTCCAATCCCTAGGCATGGCAGCTTCTTCTAGGCCAGAGGAACCTTGCTCAGATCCGGGCTGCAGCCGTAGTAAGTCAAACACTCCACGCAGATCACATTCACATCTGCGATGGGTTGCGTCTCTGTCCTTACTGAGCTCTTCCACTGTCTCTTCCATTGTCGTCGACTCATTGCCGTCCGCACGAAGACCGGGCTCGATGTTGGGGTGGCGGCTGACTGACTCGGCATCACGGGCCATTTTTGAGCGCCAGTGTGTCGTCCTGCTCACTTCAAAGAGATCGTGCAGGGCCGACGCAGGCTTCTCAATGAACCGCGTTTGGTACCTGCGCAATGACGAGGTGCTGGCCTCGGAGTTCAAGTCCGCCGATGGAGGAAGAGGTACCGAAATCCATCCGGAACATGGGAACTGTCGAATCGCAGATGAAGGATACGCTTCCAATGCTCGACGGCGTTGCGAGCCGAAAAGAGATGCATTGCGGGATGCAGGAGAAAATGCCCGTCTCTCTCGGCAAGCTGGCGCCGGTGTTCGAGGATGCGCTTGTCAAGCATGCCTGGGTCAATAAAGACGCGACCAGTGATGCGATCCGTAGAAAGGAAGCCCAAACAGATCTCGTCTTCTGGCTAGAAGAGAGTCTATGTTGAACCTTGACGGCTCATTGCAATCCACGTCACGCCCGGTTTGCCACGAGTGAGGGCGATCCCCGAAGTATCAGCGACAGTCGTGATGGCCGACCAATGCTTGGTAACAGTCCCGTGGTTGATGCGACTATAGACGGAAGCCATCTTGCCTTCGACAGGGCCGAGCACCACTCGTATGTTGACACTGCGCCATCCATCGATAAGCACCACACGTTGCCACCGATTTAGGTGGGTGATGCAAGCGACGCTTCAACTTGCTTGCGCATATCCTCCATACCCAAGTGCTGAGACGGCGAATTCAACTGGCGCTTCCTCGGCCATCGTCTGGCTTTTGCGGCATGGTGAAGTGGCTGGAGAGAAGCCCATTGCCTCGTGTACGGTGCAAAAGCACTGCTTTGGCACGCGGTAAAATGCAAGCAAGAGTACAGGCCCACGTACCTCTCGTCCTGTCGTGAGTAGTAAGACCTGCTTCATATCATCAATCAGCATTCAGAGACCATCTCTCTGGCCCGGTTCCTGATGGCTTTCGACGAGTCGCTGGGCTCGGCATCCAGCGAAAAAGAGTGCTTCGTGGAGAGCTGGATGGGCTTGGTGTCAGAGATCGAGCGACGAGTTCCCGGAGGAAGAAGAGGATGCCACGATGGGTTGGGGAGCGGGGGCAGGTAGGCAACAGCGGGGCTTGGAGGGGCAGTGGAAACCGGCGTGGGGAGAGTTGCGAGATGCGAGATGCGAGTGGTGATGTCTGGGGCGTAAGGAAAACCGACGATGCAGTGTTTGAGATACGTGAGGGAAACTCAGCTTCAAGAGGTCATCTCCAAGAGGATATCCTCAGGTCGGTACCTCAGGCTCCGACGGCAGGTCGAGTACGACCTCGCCTCTCGCTAGCTTGCCCATACGCCGCGCCAGCACGAGCAAGTAGCCGGTATCCCACGCGAGTCGACTCCATGGACGACGTCGACGTCGACGTCGTGATCCCCTCGTCACCTGGTCCTCTGCACATCACGAGAAAGCCCAGCGGCGTGTTCAAAGACTTCCCATCACAGGTGGCGGGCTAGAGTCATATCATACAAAATCCATTTTCCTTGCCGGCCTGAAGATCCTCGGGAGGCGCTGCCTCGCGGTCCCAACCCGTAACAGTGCCGGTGAATCCTCTCGAAACGCCATTCCCTCAACATACATTACACGTTGCTTCCAGATGACCCCAAAACCTCCTCGGAGAGCTTGCCCGGATTTTCTCTCATGAAATATCATATGTCGTTGTTCGTAACCTTGATGCGTTGAGCGTTCAACCCGATCGTCGCCCTCGAGGGCGACAGCACCGCGAGGCCACGATGACTAGCGACGTTCATCCGGTCCCAGATCGCACGGCGTTCCGCTCGGAGGCGTAACCAGCGAGTGGCAGCGCAACCAGAGAATAACAATTCGCACCCTGCCCTCATACGTATACATATATATGTACACATATAAACATCCAACGCAATACCACGGCTCGGCAACCCGTGGCAATCCAGGCCGCGGGGATCTCCCAAGGCGTGCCAACACACGCGCGCGCGGAGGTCGAGCCTCTGATGATGGCTTCGACGTCGCTGAATCGAGCCTTCAGCGACCAAGTACCGATCACACGAGCACTCGAGGTACGCCGCCGTGTCCCGAGGCCCCCCTTGGGCACCCGGCGGCGTCTAGACGTGTGAAGGGGTGTTGCTAGCCCTGTCGGACCCGATCTTGAGAAGCGAGATGAATCCTATCTGCACGAGAATCACATCAGCATCGTCGTTTCCACCAGACCTGCTGCGGACGGTATTTGACCCCATCGCGCGCGTCCGGGTATGGCATCGCTGGCCGCGAGGAAGAAGAGTTAGGGAGGGGAGAGAGGGGAGGAAGGGGAGAGAGAGGAGGGAGGGGAGAGAAGAAGACGAGAATCAACGTACGAAGAAGAATCCGCCCGCGAGTCCTATGAGGATAATGATAAAGGTCTCCATCGCTCGTAGGACAGTGGACCCGAGAGTGGCTATCCCGCGGACTGGAAGCAGCAGAGGATATGAGTGCCCGGGTCGTGGTGCGGAGATGTCGAAGATGAGCTCGTGCTGACGCGAGGACGTGATTCTCTCCAAACAACCGTATGGCAAGAGTCGTGAGTTGATTTGCGAGCTGGACAGTGGAATACCAGCAGAGAGGAGCACGGGGAAGAGGGGGATGCGGCCTGCTCAGAGGTGATAAATCTGCCACGACGATCCGGAAGTGCCGGATGGGGCATCTTGGCCTGGTTCCGGAACTCGTATTGTCATTCGCAGGAAAACAAACAAAACAAAAAAAAAATGGAGAGGGGGGGCGAGGAGACTTTGGGGCGCGCTGGGGGGGACTCTTGACTTCCTTGCCACTCGCTTGACCAGGGTTCGGCCGGCCTTGGGACGTTTGGGTTGGGTCTGTTATTGTCTGCAGGTATTGTATGCCTTTTCAATCCATGTGTAATAGGCATATTGTCTAGACGGGTACAGATCGGATGTCTTTTCAATCCATGTGTAAGAGGCTTATTGTCGAGACGGGTACCATCGGATGCCTTTTCAACCCATGTGTAAGAGGCTTATTGTCTGGACGGGTACAGATCGGATGCCCTTTCAATCCATACGCAATCGGCCGCCGGCTTGGACGTCGTTCGGGAGATGCTGCGTCGCAGTATTACTATTCTCGTCACACGGAACAAGAGGAAGAGGAATGCGGCTGGAATCCTCGAGGGTCGACGTGTCATCGGCGCTCATGGCGAAGCTGTATGATTGCCCTCTATATATATCCAGCCACCCGGCGGTGCTTGGTCGTGGGCCGAACAGAGGCCTTGCCATGGTGGTCGGCGCGCGGAGGTGGCTGGAAGTGCGTTGGCCCAGTCAAGCTTCCCTTGCGACATGTTTCTTCTCTCTCCGGCCTCTTTTCTCCGGCCTCTTCTCTTCTTCCTCTTCTCTTCTTCCTCTGCTTCCACGCAGTTCCGGTACTCCGGAGAGCTGCACGCAACAGTCGAGAGCGTGCGATGCGGCGAGTACGAGGACATGGCCTGGGTCCGCTCGGAGGGTGAGAGGGATTGCCTGGCGTGGGACCCGACCGGGCCTAGCGTGCTCCATTCTGGGCGGGTGTCACGTGCCGATGTTTCGAAACGGTCTGAACCCCCTACAGAGAGGAGAAAAGACGCAGCGCAGACGGGCTGAGGATTACGTGCGGGCATGGCAGGACGGCGTCAAAAAGTCAATCATGATATCACATGGTGGGTCAGGTGCTGCAGGGCGAAATTTGCTCGCAGGCCGACTTGGTTTGGCCTGCGACGTCGTTACGAGAAGACGTGTATCAGATCCGCATCAGATCGTCCCGGGATGCGTCCGCCGCATCCCTCCAACGGCTCTCCCTCGCGCAGAGGAGCAGTCCATTGTCTCCAGGTCCCTCGGCGTGGCCAGGCACGAGAGATTCCGGGTGACAAGAGGGCGCGCACGCGGATTCCTGGAAGAAAACGGCCGCACTGGAGGCCAGACTGGAGCCGTGGCGCCGCCAGAATGTCCGCCGCCTCAGGGGTAAAGTCGAGGAGGGGGGGGGTTTTCGGCCGGTGAGTGGCTGATTTGCGCGGGGGCTTGGGCTTGGGCTTGGGCTTGGGCTTGGGTTTGGCTTTGGATTTGGATTTGGCTTTGGCTTTGGGTTTCGCAAGGCTTGCTTTTGGCTGTAGAACTGTACAGGTACAGCACAGCAAGTCGTCCGCGGCGAGGTGCAGGATCCATGCCAGGGACAACTCCCGGCGAGGTGCAGAATCCATGCCAGAGACAACTCCCGCCACGGTACTGTGCAGAGGATCGGACGAGACTGGGAATCCGAAACGCCGACGGGCATGCGCTCCGAGTCGCGAGCGGGCCACGAGCCCACGAGATGGCATTCCGGGGATGCAGACATGCGCTGGTGATGGATCACGATCCGACTCTGCTTGCGAGCTCCCGGTCAGCTCCAGGGCTTCCAGATCTCGGCTGGCCGTCTGGAGTCACGAATCGGCCGGTCCTACTCGTTGTTTTGGTCTCTCGGCTAAACGTGCCATGACCAGGGAGGCAAGGGGGTCAGCTATCCACTTCGCGATGGATGGTTGGCAAGGTGAAATTACGCTTCTATAAAGTGTTTTCTCCTTTGAACAGACTCTATTGGCTCTAAACTACTTAGTATCATGGGTAAATAATGTATAATTCTAGGCCGTGCATACTAGATACTTGGCGAATCGTTATAGATAAATCATTGGCTGTACCCCCTGTATATGAGCCCTGTTAATGGAAACCGGTAGAATTACGCATAGACAGCACTTGTACATTATTTCAGGCATATACTAAGTATACAGCATGAGCGGAAAACGCTCTCGTCGTATTTTCAAGAAGGTAGCGTAAAACTCCTTGAATATGGTATTCCGTCGACTGCAAACACCTTCCTGAATGGAAAGGGTGGTATTAGTCAGCACTTGGGGTGCCTTAGGCACCTAGATATACTATAAATATCTTCCCTTAGAGGTTACTCCTCCGAGTCTAATACAACTCCCTATTATACTAGTTATTTGGTAGAGGAGCTAGGGAATTCTCGGCTTTATTTCGTCTACGCGTTTTTAGTAAGGCTATTTATACCTCATTTCTATCCTCTTATTTGACCTTATTATCGGTCATTATCAGACTTAGCTTAGGAAGAGTTCTTTATCTGCTAAATACTATTTTAATAGCTACTACGGTGTACTACCGCTCTATCCCCTTAACCTTATATATATTATCAGGATATATAGCCTTTACTTCGAAAGCGAGCCTATTTTAGCAAGCTAAGAGTTAGAACCTATAATAGGTATAGATCCTAACGCATTATTCGGTATCCTATGTTGAGATAGGTGATACAGCCATCACTCCGATGTATTGTTATATGACCCTACTGCTTAGTCAGTAGGATATTAATACATATATAGTTGTAAGGAAGAAAAGGGTAACCTTCCTTCCTTAACTCTTACTAATATATCGACTATCGACCTTTAGAAGCCTCCTTTACCTACTGCGCCGATTCACTTAAGCTTAATAGGTTATAAGCCCTAGCTAGACTGATAATAGATTATTAACTTCCTTTAGAAAGCACTTGCATCGCAATTGTTAATAAGAAGTTGAATAAGACTTATAGTAAGAGGTAAGCAATCGGCGAATAGGAGGTATAATTCCCTATTTAGCCAACTTATATTATAAGAGGTATGATTCCTTGCTCTATAACCCCTTTGGTATTATAAGAGGTATAATTCCTTGCTTTACTATATTTCGTAAGAGGTGTGATTCCCTGCGTTATAGCTTAAAAAAAAACCCTTTTCGATAAGAGGACTTCCTCCCTATTTAATACTTTTATAATACCTGCTATTTAATCATTTCGACTTTTCGATAGGAGGAGTGCCTTTAACTATTTAATTTATTTGATTTTAAATGCAATTCTATTCGAAACGGCAATAGCTTCTGATTCCGATCGAAATACTAGACTTAAAGACCTCTAACTCTTTCGAAAGAACTAGCAATAATGGTTCGACGATTTAGAGCTTTACTTTAAGAGCAAAGGCATAGAAATGGCAATTTAAAAGACACTTATTAAATACGCAAGAATAGCCTCTTATACTTCCTCTACCGATTTATCTACTTCTACTTTAATAGCTAATACAACTGCTAAGGATTTATTAGATATATTAAATAAGCTTAGCTTAAGAGCTTTAGTAGATAATAACTAAGAATCCTAAAGGCAGATTTTAAATATAAAAAAGGAGAAGGAGTATAAGCTGACCTTAGCTAAATATAAGCTTAAGATTAATAGAGGTTTAAGCAATAAAGATTAAGATTTTATTTAAATTTATAATAATATAAAGATAAGATAAGATACCTTAAAGGTAAAATACTCTTATATAACTGCCCTTAATACCTAGTATCTGCTATAGTAGATCACTTTATTTTAATATAAAAAAGATAAAGATAATAAGAATATAGATATAAATATAGACTCTGCCTAGTTTATATTATATAAAGTAAAGAGGAGAGTAAAAGCTGCAGATCCTAGGATAACTATAACTTTTAAAGAAACTTAGCTTTTTAGTTTCCTACTTAATAGCCTCCCTCTTAAGTTCGCTATTATAAGACAATCTCTTTTTATTTAATCTAACCTTAAGATCTATAAGAAGATCGACCTCCTTTAAACTATTAAGTAAGACCTTAAAGGATGCTCTAAATTAGCAAATGCCACATTATAGGGTAATAATAAGCCTAAGAAGAGGAAGGAGCGTAGGACGAGCCCTTAAGCTCATTAGGAATGCTACTTCTATAATAGTACTTATAATATTACTAATTATAAAGTTAAAAGGCAATTGATTAATATAGTTGCTAGCTTTAATATTAAGAAGCAATTGAAGTAGAAGTTAAGAAGCAAACTGCCCTTATCCTACCAAAGGCTACAACTATTAAGGAAAGGCAAAGGAAAAGGCTATTTAGCTAAAACTTTAATAAATACCTTTAATAATAATAGTAGGTCATTTGAACTTAAATCCACTTTTAATAATTTAAATAATAATTATAATAAAGATGCTTACGTTTTAAAAGCCGATCTTTATAAGATCTTTGAATTTAATTAGTATAATAATACTAATTGTAT